>JAQQST010001864.1:0-11488 GCA_028646485.1 Cryptoprocta ferox
AACTGAGGGGGGAAGGGGAAGGGGAAAAGGTAAAGCGGGGTGATGGTCTTGGTGGAGGTCACTTGTGGGGAAGAGCACTGGGTGTTATATGGAAACCAACCTGACAATAAACTATACAGTTTAAAAAAAAAAAAAAAAGAAATATGCCTATAGAAACATTGTTTCTATAGGTCTACAAGAGTATTTCCAGAAGAGATTAGCATTTCAATAGGAAGCTTGGCCTCATCAGTGTGACTGGGCATCATCTAATCCCTTTAAAGCTTGAACAGAACAAAAAGATACAGGAAGGGTTAATTTGCTATTTGTTTGTGTTGAAATATTCTTTTCCTGCTCTTGATTATTAGCTCTGCTGGTTCTCAGGTCTTCAGACTC
The DNA here is from genome assembly GCA_028646485.1 of Cryptoprocta ferox. Classification (NCBI taxonomy): domain Eukaryota; kingdom Metazoa; phylum Chordata; class Mammalia; order Carnivora; family Eupleridae; genus Cryptoprocta; species Cryptoprocta ferox. The sequence continues at coordinate 373 of JAQQST010001864.1, forward strand.
TGACCAGAATGTATACCATTGGCCCTGCTATTATCAAGCTTTTGTCCTTGAACTGAGACTTAACTTGTACCATCAGTTCCCCAAGTTCTCAGGCCCATGAACATGGACTGTGTTAGACACCACTGGCTTTCCTGGTTTTCCAACTTGTTAATGGAAGGTTGTAGGTCTTCTCAGCCTCCATTATTGTGTGTTTCAATTTCTGTAATAAATTCCCATTGGGTTTCCTTCTCTGAGGATCCCTGATTAGTACATCAGCCATAGTGTTGAGGACCACCATTGCTGGGAGTTGCTATCTTTGAGGGATATACACTTTCCCCATGTCACTTATCACCAAGTTAGTTGAAGGGTCATGTTTTGTTTTAATGCTCAGAAGACAAAAAGGATTATTTTTTGACAAAAAAAAACTATTAAAATTTATGCTATATTGCTCACTTTTGCTTGATGTTTCTGTGATACAAAACACTCCCTAAAATATCAATGACTTTTAACATCAAGAAAGGTTTATTTACTGATCATAGTATGTTTTGGACGTGAGTTAGCAGCATCTTTGGTTTTATTCATGGCAACAAATAGTCTTCATGTCAGCTTCACTTTTCTTCATTCTGGGTCCAGACTATTGGGGCAGTTCCAATTTTGGACATGCCATTCTCATGGGAGAGCAACAAGAGAGTTGACTGGAATGCCCAATGGCTTTTAAAGCTATTGCTCCAATTTGACATATGCCTCATCCATTCACACTCCATGGGCAAGCAGACTTAGTATTATTGGACTAGAGAGGTGTACACAATACAAGAAGGCACTGAAAGTTACAGAGCAATGGGTTAGAATGCATAATAAGCGTATATGAATATGGACAAAAAAATACATAGCATGAACAGAAATACAATCTGACTCTGTAAGCCTCAGGACCAGTTTGCTTCCAATCATTTCCTTGCACCGGTGGCTCAGTCAATCCTCTTACCAAAACATAATTCTTAACCCTATTTTATTTATTTGCTAATATATTCAAATGCCTCTTTGTATCAAATAAACTACCTTGAAGCCATTAGAGTTGGGTTTTAAGAACTTATTCTTCATTTAATCTTTCCTGCAAAGCTGAGTCTTAATGAGTCTCTCCGTGTGTATTTCGTGTTGCTGCAATGGGTTTTTCCTTTTTATTTCTGCTAGAAAACCAGCCATTTTTGCCTGACACAATCCCTTTCTATTTAATAACTTCCTTAACAATTTGATAACAATCCACACTCACTACTAATGGTCTGTTTCCCAGCGACTTTCCAGAAAGCTACAGTATCGATAGATGCATTGTCTGTCTTTCAAATTATCACAGGAAGCAGTTGTCCCAAATGTTTTGGCAATGCATATGTAGAATCTTCTTTTTGATATCAGTATTCTTGCCATGTAATTCCTAGCTCAATAACACATGTTTTAAGTTACTGTTTGAAAGCATCTCATTTCAAAGTAAAATTTCTGTATATATTAATTTCAGCTAGCACAACAGATTAGCTATGGAATTTTAGCCATCTGGGTTTAAATTTAATTCTCAAAGTGTTAATGGTGTGATGTGGATATTCAGTATGTATATCCAAGGTCATCTCTGCTATCAATAGGTAAGGGATAATTTGGAAGAATGAAGATAAGAACTTTTGTGTTCTAGAAGGGGACACGTACCTCTTTGTTTCAGCATCTGTTGGTCAAAACCCAGTCAGATGGACATAATGTAATTAAATGGAAATCTGGGAAGTTTGTTCTTGGTCTGTTCATCAGACAAAAAAAAAGAAAAAAAAAGTTATTTTACTGTCCCTGCACTAGCATGCTGAGAAGTTTATTAATTTATTTATCTCTAAATGATAAGAGACATGCACTTTGGGATAAAATGGATTTGATCCCCAATCTTATGTGAAGAATACTAGTAGAGCAGTTTATATTCCTATAATGGGGAAAACTGACACAGCTAATCCTGGAAAACTGCAGGTAATTTTTAGTTGGTTTTGGAATGCTTGATAAAAGTTGCTTTATAGCTTTAGTTTCCTAATTTGTATTCATTTAGACCAAAATTCAAATTAATTTTTCCTTAGATAATAAACTTGTCACAAGGTCAGTTTGAGGGGTTAGGCTAAAGCTAAATCTGATCCAAGGTTAAAAAAATATTAATCCACAATTACCTGAGATTTAACTGTTACTGAAATTTACAATTGTTCTGTTCTCTTGTACATGAACTGCAAGTTACTGATGGCTTCAAAATATTTGTCTTTTCAATAAATGTTTTGTATCGGTGTGAAAAAAAATGATCTATTCTAACTTTGGAGTTTTTGTTTTGCTTTGTTCCACCCAGTACTTTTGGCAGCATTAATTCAGTAGTGAACACACATGCGTGCATTCACGCACCCACACACATACACACACAGAATATGTTTATAGATAAATACAACTGGAAGACATTTATATATCACTAAAAGCTTCACTGTGACTTTCCATCCTGGTGAATACACACTCAAAACTTAACCACTGTTAGTTTTATTTTGTCTTTTTTAGATATGCTTTTTGTAACCCAGGCTTAAATATTTGGTGTTTACAATTGCATTTACTATGGAATTTTGTAACATTGCACTTGATAAGAAAATGGAAGTTCCTTCATGAATTCCAAGACCGCTTTCATATCTTTTAATATCAATTACAATCAGCTAGATTTTCTCTGCTGTTTATTCTTTCATGTAGATTTATGTGTCTATCTGGTATCATTTCCCTTCTGCCTAAAGAACTTCCTTTAACATTTCTTGTAATGGGTCTGCTGGTAGTGAATTATTTCAGTTTCTGTATGTCTACAAAATGTCTACATTTTACCATATCTTTTTTTTTTCAATAGAGAATATCTCACCTAATTCTTTGATAGATATTTTTCCTTGGTGTAGAATTCTGGATTGCAGTGTTTTCTGTTTTGTTCTCCTTTTATTTCTTTAAATATGTTGATCCACATCTTCTTGCCTGCATTGTTTCTAACAGAAATATGCTCTCTTTCTTTTCTTTGTTCTTGTGTAAATAATGTACTAATCTATTTTACGGATAGTGGAAGTAAGCTTAAATGAAGTTGATTTTTTAAAATTTAAAATAAAATCTTAGAGACGAAAAAAATACCTAAATAAAATCCCAATTCAGGAGATATTTCTAAGTAATATAAAATATATTTATGTAAATATTATTATGTTTCCTTTATTATATATTATGCCATAGAGGGTGTCACCAGAGAGTCTTACTTAACCCTAGGAGATGTTTTTCAACAATCAATGACTTTTTGATATTATTATTTAATTTCATGGTACATTCTAAATGAATAAATAAACATTTTATCATTATATTTACCAATCAAAGCGTAGTACTCTCATACATATTGTCCTCCAGTAAGCACAATTTTCATTTTCTGAATGAAAAGGTTTTCATCTACCCAAATCCTGTTTACATTTTAAAAAGGAAAATTGGAAATCAAGCATTGCTCTGCTAACAGCAAGGCACTCAAACTTTTTTAAAAGATACTATTTCATTTGGTTCATTTAGCAAATTAGCAAATTACTGAAAGGAAATAGTATCATTTGTATTTATAAATGATGAAACCAAAAGTTAGATAATTCAAAATAGTTGGTCAAGATAATAACAAGTCCAAGTCTCTCTTAGAGAAATTACTTTTATTGTAAAAGCTACAGAAACATAGAAAAAGCTATATTCATATACATGGTTTTTTCATGACCTTGGCTCAACTTAAATAGTTTTTTAATTTTTTTAACTTTTATTTATTTTTGAGAGTGAGCGAGCATGCACACATGCAAGGTGGAGAGGGGATATCTGGAATCCAAAGCAGGCTCCAGGCTCTGAGGTGTCAGTACAGAGCCCAACGTGGGGCTCAAACTCACAGACCAAGAGATCACTACCTGAGCTGAAGTCAGCCGCTCAGCTCAATCAACTGAGCCATCCAGGCCCCCCATTGACTTAAATATTTTTAAAGGAAATTGTGTTTTACTTAAAAGTTCCTATGAGTTAATTTAACAAGTTAGACACATTTTAATTATGGTTGACCCTTGAATAACACAAGTTTGAACTGCCTGGGTCCACTTATATGCAGATTTTTTTTAATAGTAAAATAGCATTTTCTCTTCCTTAAGATTTTCCTAATATTTTTCTCTGGTTTACTTTATTGTAAGAATACAATATATAATACATGTAACATACAAAATATTGCTAATTGTTTATATTATTGATAAAGTCAACAGTAAGGTATTAACAGGTAAGTTTTAGGGGAGTGAAAAATTATACATGGAATTTTGATTCTGCAAGGGCCAGGAGGGGGCAGTCAGCACCCCTATTTAGCTTTGGTGATGATAGCATGGTTGTGGTTCCCCTTTTGCCACATGAATCAGACTTACTGTCCACCATAAAAGCCACATGTTGGGTCAAGTGTTTTCATGCCTTGAATCACCATGATCTTTGAGAAGATAAAACACATGAATTTCCTTTCATGATATACCCAGATTTAATCCTGGAATACTTTCTCGGTGGCAGTATAGAAAGGGTCACAAGGTGTTCTCCTTGAGTGTGAAGGCTAAGTTACAGCCAGGGCTGCTGAAGTGGTTAGAATTTGCTGGGCAGCAAATCAGAAAATCCTATTGTATAAAGGAAGAGAAGCTCAGAAATCTGAGTGGACTTTACCATGTATCACCATATTGTTGGCTAATACCTGAGGTTCACATGCATGGCTCCATGAGGAGAGCAGCTGAGAGATGAAGGAAGATACCCAAGTTGTACAATCTTGGGGGACATTGTGTTTCAGGCCAGTCAAGGTAGAGACCATGCTGAGCATTTCAAGTATTTAGTTGAGTCTGAAAAGACTTGAAAAATAAGGCGCATGCCTGAGAGTAAGGGTCAAAGCTTAGTGTGCAAGCAAAGGATAAAAGTAAACCTCTGATTAAAAGAATTCACCAGTAATTCAATGGAGCATAAGAATTTCAGTTTAAACCACTATGTTCCCCATCAATTAACCATAACCTTGCTGTCAATTTGAATCTAATTCTGTATGTCAGCTATAATATCATTAAAATATGTTATTTCTTGCAGCTGAAGAGAAATATTTTGAGAATGAATAAGTATGATATTATCAAATACTATTATGTAATATTTATGGGGATTTTTGGCCAACTCCTAAAAAAATTAAAGTAACTGAGAGTTAATTCTATGAGAAATAGGAGGTCTTAATGATATAAATGCCAAAGAGATCATTCAAAAGGAAATCTTCCAAGAATGTGTTAAAAATATAAAACATAAAATAAAGGAAGAAATATTTGACTTCTGTACATATTGATATTAATATCAACATTTTAGATGACATCCAGAGTATATCTTGTTTCTCTTAGTAGAATATCAAATAGGCTAGATCTCAACAATAAATATATTATTATTTTTTTAATTTTCATTTATTTTTGAGAGAGAGAGAGACACAGTGTGAACAGGGGAGGGGCAGAAAGAGTGGGAGACACAGAATCCAAAGCAGGCTCCAGGCTCTGAGCTGTCAGCACAGAGCCTGATGTGGGGCTCAAACTCACGAACCACGAGATCATGACCTAAGTCGAGGTCAGATGCTCAACCAACTGAACCACCCTGGCTCCCCAATAAATATACTCTTTAAATGAAACCACTATGTAGTTTTTAATATGCACTTTCTTCATTGCCAAAAGAATGTCTTTGGAAATAAAATGTGACTTATAAGTAAGACTATGACTTTTATGATTAACCTATCATTTCCAAAAATCTAAACTGCCCCTATAGTTGTCAGTCAGATACTCTAGTGAGAGTTTAATTTTTGGATAGTTCAGGAGTATTTGATAGTTTATTAATTTGATAATTATTTGATAATTTGTTAATAAAGATTTTATGAAAGGCTAAATTAAAATTAAATAGAATATGAGTTAGACACTAAACAGATTCTGGCTGTCAAATCAGGGTGTTTAAAATACTGTTATAAGCAATCTACTTTAAAATCAATAATAATAAATTTTTTTACAAGTTTTAAGTACACCCATTTTATCTCAAGGGAGTTATTTGTCTCAAAATGCTCATTATTATTTAAATAAAATACTCAAAATGTCTTCATTTACTGAAATATAATTTAATAAATGTAATTTTTAAAAATATTAATATTTAAGTATCAACAACCATGTTCAAAATGTAGGGTTTTTTTGAAGTTGAAGGAAAAAATATCTATACTCAAAATATTGAGCTAATTATTTAATTTTCCTTATTATCTAATCCTTGGTAAGTGTTTCATGTTTTAATGTCTTTACTGCTTTAAAAAATTGAGAGAGGAGGTCATTTTTTCTGACAAAATCTCTGAACATTCATTATCAGCAGACACTAAAAACATTAAAACTGTCATATCTAGAAGTACACATTGATAGAAAACTGCTACTTTGGTGCCTAATTTTGTTTTGAGAAAGTATTTAATATTAGACTGTCCATCATGTTAGTATAGAAGATCTAAATATGGTAGATAATTTTAAAGCACTCAGTGTCAATGTTATGTCACCTACCAATTACAGCATATTGAAAGAAAAATGAATGACATATACTTTTCTGAAAAAATATGCAATATATTCTTTTTTGATGGTAACTTTATGCTTCATGCATTTTTCTTTCCTTATAGTTGATAATAATGGTAGAAAATAATTGTGACTTATGTAATAGGCTATAAAAATTACATCCCAAATTCTTCACCAAATACCCATGTATGAATGATTCAATTTTTTTCATAATTAAAAAATTAATAACATTTGGATAAATGTGGCTTTATGTTTCTTGTGAGTTTATTTAGATTCCATTAGTATTACAAATATTGAAAAATAATTTATTAGAAGAATGACTACAAATATTGCTTTGGTAATTTGTATTCATCTTTTCCTAGTAGATAATTGAAAGATAATGATGTAATTTTAGCATGCATGTTTATTTTACCTTTCTTGGTCAATAAATACATTCTGAAACAAACAGAATAATTCATGTGAATCTAATGTCGAAGGGGAAACTTTAAAAAAATAACTCAGAGTTTCAAAATTATTTTTTTCTAGTATGTTCCTGAATGCATGTTTTATGTTTGGGGATCTCAGAGCTTTTGAATATATCTTTTTTGTCTTTTAATAATTTTTAGAACTTTATTAATTATTTTTATGTATTCCAATAAAATTTTATTTTCAAAAACAGATGTAAGATGGGCCATAGTTTGCCTACCTCTGAAAAAGACAAGTATTGGTTAATTATTTGACCTTTACTATTGTTTTACTGAAAATAAAATGGTGTTTTGATTGTCATTTCTTCATAACTAACTTTAAAATTTTAACATTTGTGCCAGTTACCGAATACTTGAATATTTTTTTCCCAAGATTTTATTTGAATTTAAATTAGTTAACATATAGTGTTGGTTTCAGAAGTAGATAGTAGTGATTCATCACTTACAAACAACACCCAGTGCTCCTCACAGCAAGTACCTCCCTTAATACCTATCACCCATTTAACCCATCACCCACCTTCCTTCCAGCAACCCTCAGTTTGTTCTCTAGAGTTAATCGTCTATATGGTTTGCCTCTCTCTTTTTTCCCTTTCTCTATATTCATCTGTTCTGTTTCTTAAATTCAACATGAACAAAATCATACGCTATTTATCTTTCGTGTCAGTGTTTTAATGAAATAAAAATTTTGCCCTGTCTTCTCTCTCATCCTTCTCAATTTTCTATTATATGTGTGCTAGATCATTTAGTACAATCCAATAGCTTTTGTGTGGTAATTATTAAGTTTTTCTCACTGCCGCTTTCCTTTTGAGTAATTTTCACAGGCCTGTTTTTCAGTCCACTTATCATTCTAAGATGTATCCAATATTGTATTACATACAAAGAAATAATTTATAGTTTTAGTATTGTATATTTTTAAAATTCTAGCATTTGACCTTTTAAAAAATATCTTTGTTTCTGCTAAAGTCTTTAAGCTGAATTGCATATTATCCACCTTATACACAAGTTTCTTATACATACTACTAATAATTAAAGTTTCTACCTGATATCTCTAACTTTGGGGTCATTTCTGAATTTGATTCTCTTAACTACTTTATGTATTTTATTTTATTTTGAGAGAGAGAGATAGAGAGCACCAGAGCAAGCACACAAGAAGCAGGGGAGGGGCAGAGAGAGAGAGAGAGAGAGAGCGAGAGACTGAGACCACATTTGAAGCAGGCTCCAGGGTCTGAGCTGTCAGCACAGAGGTGGACACTGGGGTCAAACTCAAGAACTGTGAGATCATGATCTGAGTAAAAATCGGACACCCAACCAACTAGGCCACACAGGCGCCCCAGTTACTTTTTCTCTTGATAATTGTTCTTATTTTCTTGTGTTTCTAATAATTGAGTCCTATTACATAGGTGAAGCCAAGACACTCTGGGAAGAATATGCCTGTTGCATTCAGGAGCACAAAGACCAGTGTGCATGGAAGTGAGTGAGGAGAGAGAACACCAATATATATTAGAGATATTATGGGAGCCAGGGCATTTGGGGTTTTATAGGCCATGTTCAGGACCTTGACATTTATTATCCAAGCAATGATGGGAGACAGGAGTTTTGAATTTGAGCGGAGTATAGGCCATCGAGGGACACATGCCAAACAGTTGGATATCTAAGCCTCAAGTATGGGAAGGAGATATGACATGACCATTTCAATGTGAGGTATATTGTTCTTACATACTACAAAGATAGTTTCTGTCCTGGGCTTTGAGACCTAGAGGACCATGATTTATCTGTTGTGTGACTATTGACCTCCCCTAAAGGCAGTAGTTTATGCACTAAAGGCACATCCCCACCTGAAATCCCCACAACTCCTTCTAAACCCTGTTTCAAATATTTAGGATGCCAAAATTTTCTAACAAATGTTTCAAGAATACTTACAGTGCCTGTGTAGGGCCTTTATTGAATCTAGTCTCCAGAGGATAAGCAAGCAATGATTCTTCCGGGGCATGTAGATAGAATTTATACTTCTGTCCAGGCATATCTTTCTTATGACATGTATGTGAGGCCTTTTTAAGTGCAAGATAGAGCATATTGTGGAAAGACATGATGATATGTTATAGGCCATGCTCCAAATCCCCATATCACTACAATGACTTTCTCTAAGAATTTTAAACTTAAAATTTGGCCATTCATGTTTTTAGTAAGTACATCAAAATATGCTATTATAATGAATTTTATTTGAGTTCATTATATTAATGTTTCATAATACTGTAACTTAAAATAGACAAATGTCATGTGAGCCTTCATAGAAACTTTTATATACTACTACATAAATGTTAGAACGTCTATTTTGAAATCCTGGGCATATAAATGTTATTTAAGTCACAAATTTAGAAGACACTACAATGACTAAAATGACTAAAAACAGAATAAGAAGGAGCATGATAGAAACTCTAAAGCTACTCCTCCAGTAAGAAATTTATGAGAAAAAAAATAACTTGCAAAAGGTCCTGAGAATAAGTTACTAGTGAGGTAGAATTAAAAGTAGGAGATTGAGTTCCAGTACAGAAAACATATCAGGATGGAGGCGCCCTGATGGCTCAGTCAGTTGGCCTCCCGACTTTGGCTCAGGTCATGATCTCACGGTTGGTGAGTTCAAGCCCCGCATAGGACTCTGTGCTGACAGCTTGAATCCTGGAACCTGCTTCGGATTCTGTGTCTCCCTCTCTCTCTGCCTCTTCCCCACTCACACTCTGTCTCTCTCTCTATCTCAAAAATAAATAAACATTAAAAAGAAAACATATCAAAACAGAGGGAATGGCCAACTATGTCACATGCTGCTTATAGATCACAAGTTGACCATTGAGATTTATGAACCTGGAAGTCCCTAGTATACTAGATCAGAGTGTTCTTCATGACATAATAGTATTAAAAACTTGATTGGGGAAGCAGGAAGCTCTGTAATCCGCGCACGCCCGCATGGATTGAACTGAGAAGGACTGAAGTGATAAAATTCAGATTTGCAGGAGGGGGAAAGAAAAAACAGACGCCAGAAAGAAGACAACCTCAAAGATGCCTGACGGCAGCAGCAGCGGCATCCATTCCAAGCAGCACCGCGAAAGGCAGCGGTACAGATAAAGGCGGTGGCGTTGCGAAAAGCGGTGGCGGCGGCGCCGAGAAAGGCGCCTTGAAAAGTGGCGGTGGCTCCGTGAAAAGGGCAGCGCAAGCCGGGCCGGGAGGCCGACCGTCAGCGGGAACGCAACTCATCCCCGGTGACGGTGTTGAACTGCATGGACTAGGACTTGGAAGTGAGGCGGAGCTTGGAGAATACAGTTTGGCTCACCTGCGGAACAGGGAGATCGGACTCAGAAGGGCAGCTTGCAACGCTTGGTTCTAGCGAAGCTTTGAAGCGGCTCCATACTTCTCCCCACAACCACCAAGGCGAGGCCTCAGAGAGAGCAGCCCCCGAGACCTGACCTGACGCCAGACCACGCCCATCCGCACAGGGGAGTTGTCTTTTTTGTTTTCCTTTTTTCTTTGCTTCTCCTTCTTTTCTGCTGCCATCCAGATATATTTCCCGTAGCATATTCTTATCTCTCCTCTTGGCTGGTTATATGCTTTTTGACTGTCCACAGTTTTTTGCTGTCTCTGTCCCCACCTTGTTTTTCTTTTTGTTTTTGTTTTTGTTTCTTTTTATACTCTCTTCTCTTCTCTTCTCTTCTTTCTTTTCGTTCCTTTCCTTTCTTTTTCTTTACTTCTTTTCCCCTTTTGGCTTGCTTGCTTTTTTGATTTATCTGTGCGTGTGCATGCTTTTGTTCCCTGTATGGTAGTCTGTTTCCTTTTCAGGGATACCTCAAGAAACAAGCCAAAGTACATGTGGTGGAGAGTCCCAGATATCACTGACCAGGGAAATAAAATAATCAAAGGCACAACAAGAGAAACCGAGAGACACCATTAAAAGAAACTTTCTGAAAAGACAGGCCCTGGAGAGTCAATGAGCCTCCTTTAATAGAGCAATACTAACAGGTGCACAGGACATAACGAGCTTTTAAAACTGACAAGAGACAGAAAGCTAGCCAAAATGCCAAAGCG
>JAQQST010001865.1:0-11488 GCA_028646485.1 Cryptoprocta ferox
ACTGGCCTTCTCCTTCTGCCTGCTATCCTTTTCATCTGGGCAGGTGTCTTGGTCCCCATCTCCACTTGAATGCACCCCCAGAATAGGAACCGGGTCTGTCCTGTCTCTGCTTCCAGCACCTGCCCAGGTGACACATCATGTTACAATAGATTAAGGACAAGTCAATTAAGAATAAATATTTGCAACCCAGACCACAGAAGTACTTATTTTTCCTAAGTATAAAGAGCTCCTGCAAACAGTTATAAAGACAAACCATATAGTTAAGAAAAAAAAAAAAAGGCGAAGGCCAGGCACAGACAATTCACAGAATACAAAACATGGTTCTTTTTTAGTTTATTTATTTTGAGAGAGAGAGAGAGAGAGAGATGAGCTGGGGAGGGGCAGAGAGAGGGAGTGGGAGAAAATCCCAAGCAGGCTCTGCACTGTCAATATGGACTCTGACGTGGGGTTTGAACTCACAAACCGTGAGATCGTGACCTGAGCTGAAATCAAGAGTTGGATGCTTAACCAACTGAGCTTCCCAGGTACCCCTTAATATTTTATTTTAAATAATCTCTACACCTAAGTGGCGCTTGAACTTCTGACCCCAAGCACTCCTGTCTATATTGACTTTAATCCTATTAATTGTTTTTGAGGTTTTTTTTTTTTTTTATCTATCTGCATATTAGACTTGATCCTGAATTCCTCTAGTTTCCTCAAATATCTGGCTATGACTCACCAAATTAACATTTCCAATTTCCTCCTACCCTTCTGATTTGGAATCACTAAGAACAAAGGCTGTTTTGAATCTCCTTGGATGGGAGTATAGCAGGTCTTTGTCACAACCCAGATAGCAGCCAAATCTCAGGGACTTAACACCTGAATCTCCATCTCACAGCTGAAGAAGGCTACATCTGAGATATGGTCCTATACAAAATGAGAGATCTCCAAATCAAATTAGGAAGAGAAGTAGCTGACAGACATCAAGGTAGACTACTTTCTTCCAGGATGCTGGATGGAGATTTCATACTTTAACTAAACATGAATCTCTTCTTCCCTTTCTTTCCTGTACTGTGGCACTGGCCTGGGAAGATAACACCATCATCCGTTATCTCCCAGGCCACTGCTAAAGTGAATAATCTCTGGAATTTAGAAGAACTTTTCATTTCAGGCTAAGAGAAAACCTAACTGACCCCTTGCTTGGATTGGGAAATGAAACAATCTCTCAGAAGGAATCCATTAACAGTACCACCTTAATGAAAATTGTTTGTGCCCAACAAGTTTTATTTACTTATTTATTTCTACAGTGGTTATCATTCTCCTTGGGCCTATGAATGCCTAGGTACCTGGCACATACCTGGGCAATGCGTCTTAGGTTATCTAAGTGTGCCCCTAACTTTTCACAAACAAGCTAAGACACCTCATTGGTCAACTCCCCTGAATTTACATTGTCAAGTTAGAAAGGACCTATCAAGAAGCTTTCATGATTCAGGATTCACTTCCTTTGGCAGGTCCCTGCTTGCCAGGTCAGGGGTACTGAGTACCAATGAGGCTATGACAAAGAATCTCTCTCTCTCTCTTTTTTTTAATGTTTTTATTTATTTTTGAGAGAGAGAGAGACAGCGTGAATAGGCGAGGATCAGAGAGGGAGGGAGACACAGAATCTGAAACAGGCTCCAGGCTCTGAGCTAGCTGTCAGCACAGAGCCTGACGTGGGGCTCGAACCCACAAACCGTGAGACCATGACCTGAGCTGAAGTCGGACGCTTAACCGACTGAGCCACCCAGGTGCCTCAAGAATCTCTCTTTCACTCTCAAAAAATACTGCAGAATCCATTGCAAAAGCAATAGCTGCCCAACAAAAATCCTGACTCTCTGGTCAAACTTGTTCTTGATAATAAAACTGATTGTCTTTTAGCTCAGCATGTTGTGGCCAACACCACCTACTGTGCCTGGATTAACATTTCTGGGAAAGTTGAAATTCAGTTATGTAAAAGATCACTGAACAGGCTATTTGGCTTAAAAAGGCGCCTGAGTGGCTCAGTCTGTTAAGCTTCTGATTTCAGCTCAGGTCATGATCTCACAGTTTGTGGGTTCGAGCCCCGCATTGGGCTCTGTGCTGACAGCTCAGAGCCTGGAGCCTGCTTCAGATTCTGTGTCTGCCCCATTCTCCCTCTCTCCCTTTCTCTCTCTCAAAAATAAACACTATTAAAAAAAAACAAACCGTGACTCCCTGGTTTCCTGGGTGACTCAGTTGGCTAAGCAACCAACTCTTGATTTCTGCTCAGGTCATGATCTCAGGGTCTGTGAGATCAAGCCCTGCACCAGGTTCTGCTCAGAGTCTGCTTGGGATTCTCTGTCAAGGGTGACTCCTTCAGGGGCACCTGGGTGGCTCAGTTGGTTAAGCATGTGACTGGATTTTGGCTCAGGTCTTGATCTCACGGTTTATGACATTGAGCCCCTCATCAGGCTCTGTACTTGACAGCATGGACCCTGCTTGGGATTCTGTCTCTCTCTCTCTCTCTCTCTCTCTCTCTCTCTCTGTACCTCCCGCACTCCGCTCATGCTCTCTCTCAAGAAAAAAAAAAAAAAAAAAAAAAAAAAAAGTGACTCCTCTGAAGGTCTTTCTCTGACTTATTTGACTTTGGTTGGTTTTTGTCTTGGGAACCCTTGCCCCAAAGAATACTCCAGACATTGGGAAGTATCTTGCTTATAGTAAGCTAGTAATCTCCTTGGCACCTTATGCTCTCAGTCTTTAAATGCATCCATGTTCACAGCCTCTAGCAAACAATCTAAGTCTGGTATGCCTGGAAAGGAATGAAGAAAATGACCAACTAAAAAATCTCAGGGGTGCCTGGCTGGCTCAGTTGATTGAGCATGCAACTCTTGATCTTGGGGTTGTGAGTTTGAGCCCCATGTTGGGTGTAGAGATTACTTTAAAATAAAATCTTAAAGGGGTGCCTGGCTGGCTAGTTGGTAGAGCATGTGACTCTTGATCTTGGGGTCGTGAGTTCAAGACCCACATTGGGTGTGGAGCCTACTTAAAATAAACATTTTAAGAGGTGTCTGGGTGGCTCAGTCCATTGAGCCTCTGTCTCTCGATTTGGGCTCAGGTCATGATCTCAGGGTCATGGGATCGAGCCCTGCCTCTAGCTCTGTGCTGAGCGTGGAGCCTGCTTAAGATTCTCTCCCTCTACCCATCTCCCCTGCTTTCTCTCTAACGTAAAAAACAAACAAAAAACAAAAAACCAACGATTAAGCATTAAAATAAAAATTAAAAGAAAAAATAAAACCTTAAAAAATATGAAAGTAAAAAATTTCAAACCAGAAGTTGTGATGTGTTAATACCATAGAGATAAAGCAAAAACATCAGGACCTTTAACTATCATACCAAGGATCAGTAAAAGTTGTGAGAACCACATAGTCGTAGCTGAGAATAACACAGATGTCTTAAATTTTGATCACATCTCTCAGGCAGAGAGTCTGATCAAAAGGAGGGAACTGTTAAAAATAAAAAAAGAGGGGCGCCTGGGTGGCTCAGTCAGTTAAGCATCCGACCTCAGCTCAGGTCATGATCTCACGGTTCGTGGGTTCGAGCCCCACGTCAGGCTGTGGGCTGACAGCTCAGAGCCTGGAGCCTGCTTTGGATTCCGTGTCTCCCTCTCTCAACCCCTCCCCTGTGCGCATTCTGTCTCTCTCCCTCAAAAATAAACATTAAAACAAAAAAAGAGTTGGGCACTCAACTGACTGAGTCCCCCAGACACTCCACAACCTCATTAATTAAAAAAAAAAAATTAAACAAAATTTTTTTACATTTATTTATTATTGAGAGACAGGGAGAGACAGAGCACGAACGGGGGAGGGGCAGCGAGAGAAGGAGACACAGAATCCGAAGCAGCCTCCAGGCTCTGAGCCGTCAGCCCAGAGCCTGACGCAGGGCTCAGGCTCACAAATTGTGAGATCATGACCTGAGCCGAAGTCGGATGCTTAACCGACTGAGCCACCCAGACGCCCCCAACCCCATTAATTTTAATCTTAGTTTCCCTTTAGCTGTTTAAGGGAGTAACGTAGCAGTTTACCAGAAAATCCCAGAGAATCCCATCAACTTTGGGAGGGGCTCATGGAGGGTCCTCCTTTGAGGGTAAATGCAGGGGCATTTGATTTGATGTTACAGAATTTGCATAGGGCCTCTAAGGACCATCTCTCTTCTGGTGTCCCCACTGATTACAAATGAGACATTAATCCTCGGGCCTGTGTTTTGGTGATGGAGCCCTTAGGAGTGCCGGAGTCCAGCTCCAGCAGGTCCAGGGCTCCCTGAAGGATGGACGGTGTCGGCGAAAGGGAGTGAGAGAGCCTCGAGTTTCTTTCTGATCACCAGGCAGGCATCTCTGCACTGCCCGGAGAGTCAGCTTTATTTATTGAAAAAATGTATGGGGTACAAAACAGAAGTGGCAATTGCCTTAGACAATGATTTCTGATGACAAATTCTTTGGTGTGTAAAAACTTCCCAGAACATAGATTGGTAGAAGACTCATGCGTAATCTTTATCAATAGTGATTGATGTAGGTGACTTAGATGCTTATCACATGGGGAAGGAAGGTATCTTTAGCATTCAAATACAAGGCAATGTTTTTAGAATAGCAAAGGCTAAAGTTAGTTCTTTGTGAGCAGGGGTCAATAGCCTGTTTTCTCGAGGGGAAGAAAAACAGGTTTCTCAGGAAATGTAATATTTGCTCCCATAAACACAAAAGAAGAAATTCCTATAAGTTCCTTCACAAGGTGCAGTCAGCATTTCAGGGCCAGAATAAGGGGACAAGTCACTCTGATACCAATCAACAAGGTGCCTTGGGGACCGGTGCTCAAGCAAAAATAATTGAGGTGGGGGGTAGACATCGGTCGCCATCTGATGGTGGGAGGCCTTGCAAACTGCCTTACCTCACAAGGAGTTTTTCTCGACTTTAGGGAGTTAATATAATGGCTTCCAGCAGAGGAAGGTCCAATGTGGGAGGATCGGTATTATTTTAGGTACATGGCCTTGAATCTGTTGTAGCTATAAAATGAATAGCTTGGTGGACCTTTGTTTACAGTCTTGTTCCAAAGTCCTTTCAAAGTGCTCAGCTATGGTCACCAGTGCAGTCAGACTGGGGACCTCCCATCCTGTATTTGCCTTTTTAGCAATCCACTAATCTCAGGAGATAATCCACTTACAAAGCGGACAGCTAAAGCAGGTTGAGTGACCTTAGGATGAGACCTTCTAACCAGCTTTAAAGTCTGGCACAGGGGCGCCTGGGTGGCTCAGTCGGTTGAGCGTCTGACTTGGCTCAGGTCATGATCTCGCTCATGGGTTAGAGCCCTGCATCGGGCTCTGTGCTGATGGCTCAGAGGCTGGAGCCTGCTTCGGATTCTGGGTCCCCTCTCTCTCTGCCTCTCCCCTGCTCACGCTCTGTCTCTGTCTCTCTCACAAAATAAATAAATGTTAAAAAAATTTTTTAAAAATACTGCATCAGTGCATCTGTGAAGTGGTGATGTCAGCACACTTAAAAAAAAAGTCTGGCACAGATTCCTCTTTCTTTTGTTTGCATATTTGTGGGGTTTTTTGGTAAGGATTTTGTATTTTTTGAGTAATCGATAATGTGGGGCTCGAAACTACAACGAGATCAAGAGTCGCATGCTCCACCGACTGAGCCAGCCAGGTGCTTCTGAATGTATAGACCCATCAGAGTGAACAGGGAAGACTCTAGGAATGGCTTGTCAAAGATCACTTGCTATTTTATAAACTTTGTCTTTCCATGAGAACACATTGAAAATTGAGCATCTTGAATACCGTCTTTGGGGTTTTGCCATTTTGCTTCCTGCATCCATTTATGATTTTCACCGAGTCCTACCAACAAGTACATAAGTGATAAATATCTGGCAGCCCAGGGTCATAGACCTCAATAATGACTAAATTCTTCAAAAAACTTGGGGCGCCTGGGTGGCTCAGTCGGTTAAGCGTCCAACTTCAGCTCAGGTCATGATTTCACAGTTCGTGGGTTCGAGCCTCGCATCAGGCTCTGTGCTAACAGCTAGCTCAGAGCCTGGAGCCTGCTTCAGATTCTGTTGTCTCCCTCTCTCTCTGACCCTCCCCTGCTCACACTGTCTCTCACTCTCTCTCTCAAAAATAAAAAAATTAACAAAACAAAACAAAACAAAAACAACTTGTAGGAGTTCTCCCTAGGTTTAAGGAATTATTATTTTTAATTTTTTAATTTTTAAATGTTTATTTATTTTTGAGGGAGAGAGAGAGCACGAACTGGGCAGGGGCAGAGAGAGAGGGAGACACAGAATCCAAAGTAGGCTCCAGGCTCTGAGCTGTCAGCATAGAGCCTGACGCAGGGGTCGAACTGGTAAACTGTGAGATCATGACCTGAGCCAAAGTTGGATGCCTAACCGACTGAGCCACCCAGGCACCCCAGAAATTCTTTTTTAAACACACACACACACACACACACACACACACACATTTTGGGGCTGTTCTTCCTTCCTTCCTTCCTTCCTTCCTTCCTTCCTTCCTTCCTTCCTCTCTTCCCATGGCTGCACATTTTTTTTCTTTCTTCTCTTCACAAGTACATAAAATATTGATGCCTCACAATTGAAAACATCTTAAATATATGAAATACTATCCAGACAGTTCCTAACTTATGATAGTTCAGTTTACATTTTCTTGACTTTACCATGGTGTGAATGTTACGGAATCTGGTCTGGATCACCATCTGGTCTGGATCACCGGCGGAAGAACCAAGCAACACTCAGAGATCTCGGAAGGCAGGAGGTTTTACACTGGTGGGCTCAGAGATCACCCTCCAGAGGTCTGAGCCCAGATCATAAGCCAAGGGGACAATTTATAGTCTGTTACTTCCGCATTCCTCATTAACGCACAGGATGGGCAGGGTGGGAAGAAGAACGCCGGAAGGGGAGTCTTCAGGCAGGCACAGGAATTTTCCCTATCAGCCCCATCAGCCATTTTGTAACAGATTTTCCCCTGTCATGAAAATGATATACATCCTGTAGAAACCGTACCTGATATTTTGAATCGGGGTCTTCCCCTAGGCTAGCCACATGTGGTACAAGTCTCTCTCATGATGCTTGGCGGCAGCAGCCCCAGCTCCCCGTTAACCACGGGATCTCGAGGGTAAACAAGTGATACACTGATGACATTCTGTTCCTGTATGACCATCCTGATTTTCACTTTCAGTATTCAATAAGTTACATGAGATAATCAACACTTTATTCTAAAATAGGCTTCTGTTAGATGATTTTTGCCCAACTGTAGACTACCAAACTCAATGGGTTTGCTCTTTGGGGTGCGTCAAATTGAACACAACCCACGGAAGTGTTGAGAGCAAAGAACTTTTTATTGCTTATTACAAGTAAGGAGACAGGGAGACAACTCTCAAAGCACTGTCTCTGGGGCACCTGGCTGACTCAGTCAGTAGAATGTACAACTCTTGATCTTGGGGTTATGAATTTGAGCCCCACATTGGGTGTAGAGACTTAAAAAAGAAAGGCACTGGGGCGCCTGGGTGGCTCAGTCTGTTGAGTGTCCGACTCCTGCTTTTGGCTCAGGTCATGACCTCACAGTTTATGGATTCAAGCCCCATGTCGGGCTCTACGCTATGTCAGTGCAGAACCTGCTTGGAATTCTCTCTCCCTCTTGCCCCTACCCCGCTTGTGCTCTCTCTCTCAAAATAAATAAATAAACTTAAAAAATAAAAGGCACTGTCTCTCTTGGTGATATGGAAATGTTAGGGTTTAGAGCGAACAGTCAAATTCTTGAGACGTTTCAGTGCAGAGTGGCTGTTTCTATTATAGTGTGGGGACAGGACCCGGGGGCAGAAAGAACTGCACTCAGGTTGTGAGGAGTGATTGATGATATAAGATTTTCTGTCCTATGGAGGGGAAGGTGATGTTAGGGCTCCAGGAAATTGAATCTATAAGTTTCTGGAGATTTCTCTGTCTCACTCTCCCTCTCTCTCTCTCTCTCTTTTTTTTTTTTTTTTTTTTTTTTTTTGTAAATCACTGAGACAGTTGCAGACTGATGGAGACTCACATCCTGCGTGGCTGTGATCTCCGATGAGGGAGCATAAAGTAAGCTGAGGGCAAAGCACAAGCTAACCCCCCCCAACCTCCCCCCACCCCAGTCCTCTAGGTGGATATGTGTAACATTTTTCAGGCATTGCTGGCTGCCCAAGAACAAAGGGAAGGTCAGAAAACAAATGGTTCAACTGATAAGAGCCTCCGTCAGTTTACAAATATCTTAGTATAATTACAACAAAAGGGTAATCCTATCAATAGCCTAAAGTCCAGGAACTCCCTACTGTCTTAATGTCAATTCTTTGCAGGAGGGAAAAACAACCTTAGCTTGACAATAGCTAGGCCTCCCGTGATCTGTGAGTCTTTAGCATATGAAAATCGCTTTAAGAAACTTCCTCTTGGGGCATCTGGGTGGCTTAGTCGGTTAAGCATCTGACTTCGGCTCAGGTCATGATCTCACAGTTCGTGGGTTCGAGCCCCACATCGGGCTCTGTGCTGACCGCTCAGAGCCTGGAGCCTGTTTCTGATTCTGTGTCTCCCTCTCTCTCTGTCCCTCCCCTGCTCATGCTCTTTTTCTCTTTGTCTCTCAAAAAATAAATAAAAGTTAAAAAAAATTAAAAAAAAGAAACTTCCTCTTGACTTTACCTCCCCCAGCCCCATGGTATATAACCGGTCGCTCTTCACAACCCCAGTGCAACTCTTTCTGCCCATGGGTTTTGTCCCCGTGCTTTATAAAATCACCTTTTTTCACCAATGACATCTTCAAAAATTCTTCCTTGGCTATTGGCTCCGATCCCCCCTCCCATCACCCCAAAACCACATCAATCTCTATCAGTTAACCATTTGTTTTCTCCCTTCCTTTGCTCTGGGGCAGCCAGGAGTGCCTGAGGAAGGTCACACATATCCCACCTGGGGTGGGGGTGGGGGGTTACCTTGTGCTTTGCTCTCAGCTTGCCTTTTGCTCCCTCATCACTGGGGTTAGTAGAGGAAGTTTTCTTTAGTGTATTGGGCGGAGGGGACCTTGTATAGCACTTCAGTTCAATTGTGTGTGCCTAGCATGCCAACATGCTACTGCCTACACGGTATGCTCAAAAAATGTCAGAAAACTTCACCTGTAGGAGAAGATCTTTTTTTTTTAATGTTTATTTATTTTTGAGAGAGAGAGAGAGAAAGGGAGAGAGAGAGAGAGAGAGAGAGAGCATGAGCAGGGGATGGGCAGAGTGAGAGAGGACATAGAATCCGAAGCAGGCTCCAGGCTCTGAGCTGTCGGCACAGAGCCCAACGCAGAGCTCGAACTCACTAGAGCCATGAGATCATGACCTGAGCCAAAGTTGGACGCTTAACCGACTGAGCCACCCAGGCGCCCCGATGAAGATCTTAGTGTTACAACGAACTAAATAAAGGTAACTTCAGGACAACCCAGGGAGGCTTCTTTGCAGGTCTTTAGTTCCAGTAGGGCTCAAACTGGCTCACATAGAGGCTGTTAGGTGGAACACCTAGCTGTGTGTCTCCTTGACGGGAACTGCTGGTTCTTCCCTGCTTTTGTCCCTTCCCCTCCTCCTCTTTGCTGATGGCTTTCAGCCTTTTTATTTGAGTAAGTTCCCTTTGCATCCTAGCTAACATTCTGAGCACGTTTAAGGTAGGCTAGGCTAAGCTATTTGTTGTCCATGAAACCTCTTGTTCAACTACAGACCTCAATAGTTTTTTTCTTTTTTTTTTTTAATGTTTTTATTTTTTGAGAGAGAGAGAGAAAGAGAGAGAGAGAGTGAGCAGAAGACAGGCAGAGAGAGTGGGTCAGAGGATATGATGCAGGCTCCATGCTGTCAGCAGAGAGCTTGACTTGGGGCTTGAACTCACAAACTGTGAGATCATGACCTGAGCCAAAGTCCAACACTTAACCGATTGAGCCACCCAGGCGCCCCACTAATGGTTATTTCTTAGTGCATTTTCTTGAGGCATTGACAATGACTGGAACATTCCAATTGCCAGACCAGAAAAGCCTTGATAGCAATGGAACGTCTAGAAGACCACACTTCACACATTCCTTTCCCTGCCCCTAATCATGGGCTGAACACATATTGACCCCCCTCCCCAACCCATGATCATATACTCTTCACCTTCTCTCTTGCAGGTACCCACCCCCCCGAACCTCTATAAAACTCTAGATGTCCATCTTGCTGTTGGAGGGGTCAATTATCAGTGCTTGAGCCTGTCATCTTCCCCAGCTGCTGGCACCTGAAATAAATCTCTCCTTTTCCCTTTTCCAAACCTTCCCCTCTGGAGTTATTGGCTTCTTTTGCAAAGAACTTATCCAAATTTGCTTGGTAACAGTGTTGGTAAACCCCGCCAGGCGCTATGCTTTTGATTTGTCCAGTCCCCTCCGGATTCCCCAGGATGGAGCAGTTGGCTGGGACAGAGGGCCAGGGTTTACCCATTTGTTTTCTGAGTTCGTAGCTATGATAGAATATTCTGACATATGTTTCGTAGGTCGATGTATTAAATGCATTTTTGACTTAGAGTTTCAACTTATGATGGGTTTATTGGGGTGTGAAGGCCTCTGTTTGTTGACTCCTGTGCACGATAGACATGGATTATTTCCTTCAATCATCGCAGCATAGAGGTATTATTAGCTCTACTTTGCCAGTGAGGAAACTGATCAGAGAGAGGGCAACTAGACCACATTTGCACATGTAATAAATAACACAGCTGGCATTTCATGGGACTTACCTAGCCTGTGCTTCTAAATCTACTTTGTCCCTTCTAAAAGGAACTGAACCTGGGTGGCTCAGATCATGATCTCATGGTCCGTGAGTTCGAGCCCCACGTGGGGCTCTGTGCTGGAGCCTGCTTTGGATTTTGTGTCTCCCTCTCTCTCTCTCCCTGCCCCTCCCCCTCTGATGCTCTGTCTCTCAAAAATAAATAAACATTAAAAAGAAATTTAAAAAAACCCAGCCCACTTAAATACACTTTGTTCCTTCTACAACAAAGATTCTGGGTTTTGGATAATAACAAGCATTATTTAAAAATGCAAACGTCCGGGAGCCTGGGTGATTCTGTAATTTGAGCATCTGGCTCTTGATTTTGGCTCAGGTCACGATCCCGGGGCGGTGGGATTGAGTTCTGTGTGGGGCTCCACACTAAGCATGGATCCTGCTTAAGAGTCTCTTTCTCTCTCTCTCTCTCTCTCTCTCTCTTACTCTGTCCCTCTCCCCTGCTCACATTCTCTCTTAAAAATAAATATAATAAATGCAAAAGTACTAGTGGATACAATCAAGTAATAGCCTGGGAAGTTCCCTAAGGGCCAATAGGGGTTACAATCCAGAACGAAAGGGGTGGAGTGTTGTATGGAGAAGAATCCCAGAACTGGAGGGAAGTCTGAGGTCAGAGGTGGGGTTGGGAGAGGCAGCCACACGGGGGGGGGGGGGGGGGGGGGGGGG
>JAQQST010001866.1:0-11487 GCA_028646485.1 Cryptoprocta ferox
GGATGATGGATGGATGATGGATGGATGATGGATGGATGATGGATGATGGATGATGGATGATGGATGATGGATGGATGATGGATGGATGATGGATGGATGATGGATGATGGATGATGGATGGATGATGGATGATGGATGGATGATGGATGATGGATGGATGATGAATGATGGATGGATGATGGATGATGGATGATGGATGATGGATGATGGGTGGATGATGGATGGATGAATGCTGGTTGGATGGATAGATGGTGGATGGATGGATGGATGGATGATGAATGATGGATGGATGATGGATGATGGATGGATGGATGGATGCTCGTTGGATGGAGGATGGAGGATGAATGGATGGATGCTGGATGATGGCTGGCTTCCCAAGCCCTTGCTCCTCCCACCAGTATACACAGGCACCCTCCCTGCCCCCAGTTGCAACAGAGCTGCCACAAAGACTGGTCAGGAGACCTGTGCTGGGTGGGCTCAGTCAGGCTTCTGAGCTTCTCTGACCCTCAGTTTCCTCATCTGTAGGCCTGAGACGTAAGGCTGCTGTGAGGGCCAAATGCAGCGATGTAAATCAAGAGCATGTATGGAGTGGCATCCACCCACCAGGCTGCTTCATTTGGAGAAAGGACTTTTATTCTCTCTTTGAGCCCAAAGACTCTTCTGGCTTCTAAATGTGTCATGGGACAGGAAGAACAATAGGGCCAGGAGCGAAAGTCGCCCTTGCCTGGACGCTCTCCTCTGCCCCAGCCTCATTGTGCATTTTGGGTGAGTCACTGCACCTCTCTGACTCTCCCTCTCTTTGTCTATAAGACAGCGACAATTATACTTGTCTCTAAATGAGAGCTGGGTGGCCAGACCTAAAGTGCGCCCCAAAATCCTTCTAGGACGCAGCATGTAAGACACAGGAGGGAGCCTGAAAAGTAAGGCCAGAAAGAGCTGTCTTTGCCATGCCGTGTGAGAGGTCCAGATTGACATGTGGGCCCGGTGTTCCAGCTGGAAGTAAGCACTTCATTACCGAACAAGTTTTCCTAAAATTGATTGCATGGCCTGTTCTCGGCATTGTTTAATTGCAAAACCAATTAGCATTTTGGCAAAAGGGAAGGAAGACAGAGCTCAGATTGGCTTTACAAACTCTGCCTTTTACGGCGGCCACAGCAGGCAGCCAAAGCAAGTCCACGGAGGGCAGCCACGCCAGGGAGGCCACTCCCATCCTCAGGGCAAGGAGGCCTCCTGAGACTCAGGGAGGCTGGGTTCAGCAGACCCCTCGGAGCAGGCGAGCTGAGTGACTACTGGTCAGACAAACGAGTGGACAGTCCCCAGTGGTGGCCAGAAGCGGCCCAACATCAATGCCCCCCCCACCGTTTCCTGGCTCTTTCCCACATCTGACCCCACGCATATGTCTTTGAACCAAGCCTGCTCCGTTAAGGCACATCTGCCTTGTTTGCTGCCGTGTCCCTGGGCCTGAAGCTGGCGCATTATCTGCATTAACGTGAATGAGGAAAACATGAAGGAGGCAAAGAGGGAATCTCAGCTTGTCGGAAGGAAGAAGTTTTATAACCAAGCGGACCCTGGTGGGGACAGCCTCAGGAGGAGGGGGGCTTCGCTCTCTCACCAGGAGTGTTTTAAAGGACCCGGAAGATCCATGAAGGAAGGAGATGGAAGAGATGTGGGTGTTGACTGGGGGGACGGAATACATTTTTCCTGATGACCTTGAGCCTTCTCCACTCATGCCCCCCTCCTCCTCCTGTGCCCAGAGACTCTGGACTTCTCTCTCTCTCTCTCTCTCTCTCTCTCTCTCTCTCTGATGGAGGCCGTGACTGTTTTTTACCACTCCAACCTAAGTTCAAGTCCACCTGCCACACTGATAGCTGGAAACTTGGAGCAGACAGCTTGCCTCCCTGTGTCTTCTCTGTGACATTCGTAAAATGAGACTGGTAAGTTCCTTCAGCCCCTGTGGGCTACGGGGAGCAGATAGGAAAAAAAGCGCTTGGCGGAAGATTTTACACACACACGCACACAGAGTTCATTACCGTTCTCAGAGCGTTCTGCTCCACCCCCATGAACGCACATGGTATGGACTGTATCAGAAATTCTGCTGGGAAGGAGCCTGGGCAGCCAGACTCCAAGGGCCAGAGTGCAGCACGGCCTCCATTAAAGCTTCCTGCCCACGTCACCCATGGAGGGGAGCAGGAGGCACAGGGGGCATGAGAGGGCGGAGATGGATGGGGGTGGAGGGGGGGCACTGGGCAAGGGTTCCATTCCCTCCTCCTTCCTGGAAGCCTCATTCCCTGCTCGGGCTGATGCATTATATTTCAGGAAAGAGCATCGTGTGCCCCCTCAGCACAAGCCACGCGTGCGAAGATGAGGCCCAGGGTGAGCTGGGGGCGCAGGGACCCATTACAGGCCATCACTGGTGTGCCAGTGGGCACGCGGGCCCGAGAGCCTCTGGCTGGGAGGGGGCTGGTGCCGGCGGCCGGAGAGGGGCGGAGGGTGAGTCAGGAGAGGCCCTGCATTTGAGGGGCGCTTGAGAACCCATTCTTCCTGCCTGATGTTTGCTCTTCCCAGATGTTAGAGGCAGAAGCATGCAGGTGGGCACGGGCCGGGGTACCAGGCAGCCTCTTGGCTGTCCGTCCCTAGCTAGCTAGCTGCAGATTTACGAGACGTAGTCTCCTGTCCTCTCCAGAAGCAGGCTTGCAGACTCTTCAAGGCCTTCAGAAGGATTTTTCAGGGGGACAGTCAATGGCCTATGTCCCTCCCTGGTGCCACACCCCCACCCCATCCCAGCGGCTCACAGAAGAGGCAAGTGTGGATACAGAGCTGGCATACCTGGGTCCTAGTTCTACCTCCTCTCAACCTTGAACACCGAGACTGCCTCAGCCTTTTTATCTGTACAATGGGGCCGATAAGGTTACCAACCTCAGAGAGGTGACGCGACCCGTAAAGCTCTTGGGGCTCCCTTGACAACCAGACGAAGAACCCTGAACCCGGAGACTAAATGCCCCGGCCTCAGGCCTGCCTCAGCTCCCCCAGTTCAGCAAATAGGAAGGGCTCGAGTTAGCCAGATGTGGGTTCAAATCCTAGCTCGGTGGCTCAGCTTTGTGACATTGGACGTGTCACTCAACCAAGGCAAATGGTCAAGAGGAGGCCTCTCCTCCCTCCCCCGCTCTTCATCAGCTCTCCTTCCTCCTCCTCTCCCCTCCTCTCCTCCTTCCCTCCTCCTCCCCCATCCTTCTTAGCATTCCCTCTGCATATACTGAATTCTATGTAATTGGAGTCATACAATTTATTCAGCTATTCAGGGCTTTTTTTTTTTAACTCCTCATACATCATCAGCATTTTCCCCCATCACTGAAAGTTCCTCAAAAGCATCATGTTAACCGCTTCGTAATTGCGCACCTCATTTAGATGCGCCCACAATGACCTCCGGTCCTCACCCCTCAGGTGCGTGGAGGATGGCAGGGCTTTCCTTGTGCACGTCAGGCTGCGATGGCGATGGCCGTTCGGGACCCCATGTGCCTGGGGCCCTGACCACGTCCTCAGCACCATTCCTGCAGGGGGAATCGGGACATCGAGGAAAGCGGGTTTCTCATGCTCCGGGGTTTGTCACCCAATCGCCTTCCTGAAAGTTCCCCGGATGTGCCCCCGCCCCAACTCCAGCAGCTTATGAAAGCGGTGCCTCCCCACCCACAGCCCAGGCCTGTGGCACCTACTTCCCAGCCACAGGAGACTCAGATTCCCAGGTGTCCAGAAGCCTCAGAACAAGGACGAGAGGCAGCTACGCGGGAGTCTCAGGTGCTGGTCCAGCTGACAGGTCACTACCTGGGCTTCCGTCCAAGTTCCTCCCTGGGCCCCATGTGGTACCGTGGACAGAGCATGGCTTTTGGCATCGGTCCACTGGGTCGCAGTCCCCAATCACCACCCTGTGAGAGCTGGGGGAGCTCTCTGAACTCCTGTCTCTTCTTCTGTAAAATGGATGCGAACTTACCCACCTTACAAGACGTGTGGGAGAGCTGGATAAACGCTGTTTAGAGGGTCTGGCCCAGAGCAGGTGCTTGGGAGAAGTGAACTCTCATCTTCCCACGAAGAGGGAACTTTCTGCAGCTTCTCCCCTCTCTCTACTCACTTCTTTTCAAGGATCAGAACTGCAAGGCAGCTGATGGGGGTGCCAGGCCCTGGGCTCCCTCCCCACCTGCCCCTCCCTGGGCTTACCATTCCTAACCTCTTGCAGAGAACATCCCTTTTCCATGCATGCTTCTTGGAAGGTTCTGACTCACAGAGCCTGGGGTCCGAGAAGGGAGGGCGAACGGTCCAAGGAAACCGAAGGTCGGGCTGGCTCACCCCCTGCCCCCATGCAGGGTAGAGGTCACCATGCTGGTGGGAAGGTTAGGCACAGATAGTGCTTGGCATAAGTGGTGCCTCAGTGGCTCAAGATGTTATCTGTGGTTAGCTGGGAGACCGCCCCAGGGGAGGACGTCCTGTGGTGGGGGTGACAGTGTAGACCCACAGATCACACAGATCACAGGGGTGCGGAGGAGGGTAGGCGTGACCCCAGAGGGCGGCATGAGGGAGACCTCCGTGGGGAGGGAGCCATTCCCATCTCGGGTGCAGTATGGATTCTGCACATGTGACCAAATGCCATAGAACTCACACCGGTGTCAATCTCCTGGGATTTTTTTTTCCTTACGTTTATTTATTTATTTTGAGAGAAAGAGAGAGTTGAGGAGGGGCAGAGAGAGAGGAGAGAGAGAGAATCGCTGCACTGTTCAGTGCAGAGCCTGACTCGGGGCTCGAACGCGTGAACTGTGAGCCGAAGTCAGACGCTTAACCCACTGAGCCACCCAGGTGCCCCCTCCTCCTGCTTTTGACATTGTGCTGTAGTTACGAAGGTGTAACCACGGAGGAAGACTGGCTGAAGGTTACGTGGAACCTCCCTGTACTATTTTTGCGACTTATGAGAATCTATAATTATCATAAGAATAAAAGCTAAAAAAGGCAGGAATGGAGGGGGTGGCTATGGCAGCCCCTCAGTGAAATAACACATAACGATCGTTTGCTCAGTCTTCACGCTGGAGTGAGTTGTTGGCCGGGAGCCCGTGGTGGGAGGTAGAGATGGCCACGCCCCCCGGAAGAAGGGTCCTCACAGCCTGCAAGCATGTGCTATAATGACTCCCCCAGGCCTTCCCCAAAGGGACCGATGGCTATTTATTCAGGTGACGGTGCACCAGGGAAAAGCAATAACCAGCCAGTTGGATGACTGCGGGGCAGAAGATCTGAACCCACATGGGCACCTGGAGACTCAGCTGTGTGTCCCAGCACTCAATTGTCAGAGTGGGGGCCTATCGGAGCCAGACATTCACTGGCATTCTGGCTACAGTCTGTCTCACAGCGGCCTCACTGGCTCTATGGGCCTATCTGGTGGCCCTTTCCCCAGTCCCCGAGTAGACACCTTGGAACTGATACACTTGGCCATTGGGATGACCCCAAATTCGGGTCTCTGGCCTGTGGTGTAAGAACTATGTAGTAAAGAAGGCCAAATAGAAGTCTTGGCCACCATCCCCGACTCTAGCCAAGATGGCTACCAAAGCCGATACCACATCCGGGTGGGGCGGGGGCCGGGGAGGGGAGGGCAAAGATTAGTGCCAGCCCGAGAAGTGGAGCAGATGCAGTGTTCCTCCCATGTTTCCATTTCATCTGCAAGTCTGGCCCCCTAGAAACAAATGGATACTAGAAAAAGACCTCAGGGTTCGGGGATCAACCAGGTAGCAGCTTCGAGTGGAGGTGATGTGTGGGACACCCCAGACATCGTTACTAGAACAGATTACAGAGGTCTCAGGTGGACGGTGTGTGGCATGGACTTAGCGGGTGTGTTCCTTCTCATTCCTGTTAGAAAAGGGCGTGAGGAACAACTCACATCCACGTGGCGTAGACAGTATTTGTTTACAGCCCTGCGACTTCGGACGTTCTTGTCCCCAGAGAGACATCAAGGGTCCACACCTTCCTTTCCAGGGTCTCCCGTCAGGGCGGGGGAAGCCCGGAGCACCTGCGGGTGGTGCTCCCAACCCCACGGGGGCAGGTGGGACTTCACAGCCTGTGGGGGGCTGTGCAGCTGTGAAAGGCCTCTGGCTCTCCAATGACAGGCGGTAATGACCACAGGCCCCTCTGTTCCACTGGGAGAGGCACCAAAGGCCCAGCCTGGCCGGAGGAGCGGGGCCGTCCCAGTGAAGGACGGAGAGGGGGGAGAAAAGCAGGCCCTGAGACACAGAGAGGACGGAATCCATCATGGACTCCCTGACAGCCATCACCAGGCCCTCATCCGGTGACTTGCTGTGTGACCTTGTTCAAATCCCCACCCCCTCTGGGCCCGGCTTCTCCATCTGTACAAGAACTTGGTTGGTCTTAAGTCTGTTATAGGGATTTACTGGGCCAATGTATCTAACGTGCCCAGAACAAGACAATGAGAGCTGAGAAAACATCAGCAGTTGTAACTGGGACTCTGGCCCGTGGTGAGGCTACCTGAGCCGGGGGCCTCTGTCCTGGGAAACCCACTCCCCAAGTGCTCACCACCCCCGCGGGGCACACGGGGAGGCTGGGTGCCACCTGCCTTGGGGACTCTGGTCCTGTGGGCGTGGCTGTGCCTGAGGCCCCACCAGGGAGGCAGCTCTGTGCCTTTCCGGGACCACATGGGGGGCCCCCCACCCTGCCATCCCACCGCCTCCCCCGGGGGCCGAGCAGTCTGCCTGTTCAGCCCTCTTGCTCAATCTCCCTCTTCTTCTCCCGCTTAACAAACGGCTTCACTTAAAGAGCCATCTGGGAGGATGGATGGCACGGGCACATTTTGCAGAATAAGTTTTCAGGGAGAAGAGCCGAGAAATTAGTCACAGCACTGAGGATTCTACTCTTATGAGGCCCCATAACTCTGACCCTTGGAGCAGGGCCGTCTGTCTACACTGTACGCTCCCTGCTCTGCACCCCCACCCCCCCACTCTTCTCATCCTCCTGTCTTTAGGGGACCTGCTCCCACCGGCTCCGCTGACTCCCTCCCTTGGGTGAAGCCCCCTCTCTCACACCAGGGAGGGGCTGTCGCCGGGGCTCTTTCCTCCCTGACACTCTCCCTCCTGTGCGATCACGACCCCACCTCGGGCAGCCGCCCGCCCCCAGGAGTCCGGGGTGGAGGTTTGTCTACTTGTGGGGTCTCCCAGGGCAGATGGGGGGGACAACAGGTGGACGCCCCGTGAAGGAGAGATGCGTCCACAGCTGGGATGCGTGGATGGCCCTGAGCCGCGGTAATGAACTCCCCGTCTCTGGAGGTGTGCACAGAGGATGAATGAGCCCTCAGCAGAGAGGCCTTGCAGGAGGCAAACGAGCCGAGAGGCCGAGAGCTCGGGGCCGGGCCCCGACTGCATCGATCACAAGGTGTGCGACCTTCAGCAGAGGCTCACACTCACAGAGCCTCGGTTTCTTCATCTGGAAAATCAGGCAAACTCATGGTTCTCATTTCCCGGGGTTGTCATGGAGACTAAGTGACAGAACGTGTGCGCGGCGCTGAGTGCAGAGTACATGCTGTCATTACCAGGGCAGGGGAGGTGGGGGCTGGGTCGTGACACCAAGATTCCAAATCGGTGTCGTCTTTAAAACCTAAGTCTCTGAGATCCAATAATTCAATTATCCTAAGATTATAAAATTCCCTCAAATTCTAAGGCGTTAAGAAATGATCATTTAATGATTCCATTCGCCTAAGGCTTATTAGCAATCT
Source organism: Cryptoprocta ferox (assembly GCA_028646485.1). Lineage (NCBI taxonomy): Eukaryota > Metazoa > Chordata > Mammalia > Carnivora > Eupleridae > Cryptoprocta > Cryptoprocta ferox. The sequence continues at coordinate 7,754 of JAQQST010001866.1, forward strand.
GAGGCTGTGTGTTTCGAAGAACCACACTTTGAACCCACGTGTCGTGGGCCGTACCTCTCCCAGCCCCACGCCTGTCTGATGGACAAGCGTGTTTATCTCTGTCCCTCCCCTGACTTCACATCTTCTGTCTTTGTTCCCACCAGCCCTTCTTTTCCGCTGCCATCCCCTCTTACTCAGTCTGGCCTCGCCTTCTGTGTCCTTTGCTCCAGACGCACCAGACCCCTCAGCCTTCCCGAGCCCTCTGTGCCCCTGCCCTTCCTTCCTGGCCCCCAAACCCAATTCTCATATGGACTCCCTGAAATCTCAGCTCAAGGCCAAGGTTGCAAGCAGATCTTCCCTGAGGCTTAGTTCTCTTCCCAACTGAAATCAACAGTAGTGTCCTGCTTCGTGTTTCCGGCACGCTTTGTTTATTTTATTTATTTATTTATTTATTTATTTTTATTTTTGAGAGAGAGAGAGAGAGAGACAGAGTGTGCGCAGGGGAGGGGCAGAGAGAGAGGGGGGAGACACAGAAACGGAAGCAGGCTCCAGGCTCTGAGCTGTCAGCACAGAGCCTGATGCTGGGCTCGAACCCACAAACCGAGAGATCATGACTCGAGCCAAAGTCGGAAGCTCAACTGACTGAGCCACCCAGGCGCCCACCCACCCCCGCCTCGGCGCACTTAGTTTAAAGCACTACAACAGCAACTGCCCACGGTCCGACTCGTTATTACTGGTAAGGAGAGACTTCTGACTTTTGCCCCATGGCAGACCCGCTGCTGGGGTCCTTCTGGGACCCCTGCACACACCCTGAGGAAAGAAGCTGCGGGGATCTGACTGCTCAGAGGCGGGACACTGATCAGCCACGCTCACTAGTGGGCGGGGTCAGCGTGCGGGAGGACACCGAAGGTTCTGGACCTGCTCCCCCCCACCCTGCCCCTTCCTCTCCCACTGCCCACAGCCAGCAGGCCAGTCAGCTCCGTGGACCCCGCCAGGAGGTGAAGCCAGGAAGGGAGGAAGCAGGTGGTCTCACTCAAGCCTCCCTCTGGCCTCCAGGTCTATCTCAGCCATGGTTTCTAGAATCCACTGTAGAGATTCAGACGAACAAATCTCAGTGGCGCTAGTAACCCGGGCCCCCAGCTGTCCAAAGTGCGGTCAGCTGACCAGCATCCTGGGCATCCCCTGTGTGTTCCTTAGAGGTGCAGGGTCTCCCCCAGCCCCCGCCAGGTACGCCAGATGGGCCTCTGCCTGCTAACCAGATGCCCCGGTAATCAGGTGCCCGCAGCAGCTGGGGGAGGGCTGGTGGGAAGCAGGGGTCCCCGACTGGCTGAATGTCAGAATCACCTGCACTGTCCTCGACCAAGCGGTGCAGCGTCTGAAGCGGCGGTTTTTAAATCCTTCCAGGTGGCCCCAGTGCGCCTCCCAGGTGAGAACCTAGGATCTAAGGGCGCCCAGATCTCCCCCAGGGGCCCTGACGATGTATAGTTTATGGGGGAGTCAATGATGGTCTCCTGCTGGGACATTGGAGGAGATGGAGTGAGGGGGGGTTTATACACTGCAAAGCCGGCTTAAGAGGCAGAAGCAAATACAAGCTTTCATCTCTGCTCTTGCTGCCTCTACTGCTCTGTAATGAGAAACATGGGCCCACCGGAAGGGAGGCCCTTTTGTGCCGTGACAGCCTGAGAGGCTGTGGGCCCGGCTCTGGGGACAGGAGCGGGAGGAAGCATCCCGAGAAGCCTGTGGGTGCTCGGTGAGGGGGTGCGGTGCAGCGAAGGCCGCCTGTGGGGTCACAGGAGGCTTAGAGATCCCACGTGGCCCCTGGGCATCCCCAAACAGACCCCCAGTGTGGGGCCAAGTGCAGACAGGTGTTCATGACCCAACATAGCCGGCCCCCTAGCTGGGCCCCCGGCCTGTCGCATCTGGGAGCCGAGGCCGGCAGAGCAGGAGGGGAGGTCGTGAGTCCACCGCCCCTTCCTCACTCTGTACTGCACCCCGTCAATGGGCCCTGCCTCCAGTGCAGTGACTGGAGGCAGCAGGGCCCCCGCTGTTGCCATCGGAGAGCACTCATGTGATTCTCGCCAGATGTTGCCGGTCTGGATTTGAGCTGCTACACGTAAGGCTGGTGGCAGGGGGAGGGGAGGTCACTGGTGTCTCTTCCCCTCCACTGGCTCAGGGGCTCCTATTAGGAAATCACCGGAATCACTCATGATATGCCATTCAGGCTGTTCAGAAGTATTTGCCAGGTGTCCCTGAAAAGGGGCCTGTGTGTATGTGTGTAAGAAAGAGAGAGAGAGATTGATTCACATCTCACTGGCTTGTGATGGAAAATTCTAGAGGTAGCAGACGTCTTAGCTGCATCTGGATCCAGCCCTCAACTGAAGCCACCAAGATTCAAGTGGCCAACATCTCCCCGTGGTGGGTCCTCCGAGCCTCACCCCCAACCAATCCATCTCCCCCCAAACACCCAGAGGGCCTCGTCCATCACCGTGGAGTGGACATCTCAGGAGTGATTGTTGCTCGTTCCGCTTGGGACACATGCCCATCACGGATCGGTCCCCTTCCTCAGGAGAGAAGGACCTGCCTGGCCTTGCCTGCCCAGCCCCCACAAAATCCCATGAACCAAGTGGGTTTGGGACAGACAGTCTGAAGGAAGATGGGATTCTGACAGCAGAGAGGACGGTGTATCGTTCGGCTAGAGAGCCGTGCCCTCGGTCAGAGGCTGCAGACCTCGAGCAGGACTGGAAAAATGGCAGGGCTCTGGGGTTCCGCAAGATCTGTTTGTACAGAAGGGTCAGGAGCAGGACCGATGGGTCTCCCCTCGGCCACTGCTCATTGTCAGCAGTGACGCGTCCTACCTGGAGCCCACCTGCTGGGGACGGGGTGAGAGGCGGCCCAGGTGCCAGAGGCCTTGACCAGGTTTCAGGAGCTGTGGGTATCAGAGAGAAGGGACGGCAGGAAGTCGGGGCTCGTGCCCCGTTGAGTAGGGGCACTGCCCATCCCCCCAGGGCCAGCTCTCCCATCCAGGAAAGGAGCAGACCCAGCCAAGGCCTCCAGGAGCTGGTACACCCCCAAGTCCCGGGCCCCCCAGCCCACCCCCAGCGGCCCCAGCTGCCCTGGTCTCCAAGCCCTAAGGCAGTGAACACAGCTTTACGCTTCTCACCCCTGCTGCCAGGACCTGGGGGGGAAGACGAAGCTCCTCAAGGAGCCTGGGGGACCTGATCTGCACTGGGGGTGCTGACGCGGGGAGGGGCCAGGTCCTACCTGCACTGCAGGAGGGGCGAGGGCCAGACCCTGCCTGGGCCCAGGGAGACCTGGATCTGGAGGCTGGAGCCTGACTCAGGGCCTCTGCCTCAGGGCCAGCCTTTCTGGCCACCCCGTTTCCACGGCAACCAGAGCCCCTTGGCTGGGTTGGGCCCCACCCCACCCCACCCCACCCTATCCCACCCCTGCCACTGGGAAGGGAATGTGCCCTTGTCCTGAGAGCAGGTGGGAGGACACAGTCATTTCAGGGGGACCCGGGTAGATGTCTGCAGGGCTGTGACACTCACGACTGGTGACATGTCCTGTGATTACAGATCTAGGTGTCCTCTGCCCCTGCGTGTTTTTGATACAAATCAGGGAGGTTTTGCAACAGGGAGGCAGGTGTTTCTGCTTTTTCTCGGCCTGTGAAGCTGGATGCACGTCCCTCCGAGACATCAGAACAGGCCTCCTGGGCGGGTGGGGCCCAGAGTTGGGAGCAGCACGGGGTGGGGGGT
>JAQQST010001867.1:0-11479 GCA_028646485.1 Cryptoprocta ferox
TACTGTCTTGAAGATTACAGTGTTGTAATGCAGCTTGATGTCTGGGATTGTGATGCCTCTAGCTTTTGTTTTCTTTTTCAAGATTGCTTTGGTTATTCGGAATCTTTTCTCATTACATACCGATTTTAGGATTGTTTGTTCTAGCTCTGTGAAGACTGCTGGTGTTATTTTGATAGGGTTTGCATTGAATATGTAGGTTGCTTTGGGTAGTTTTGACATTTGAACAATATTTGTTTTTCCTATCGTGGAGCTTGGAATATTTTTCCATTTTTTTGTGTCTTCTTCCATTTCTTTCATAAGCTTTCTATAGTTTAGAGTGTATAGACTTTTTAACTCTTTGGTTTAGATTTATTCCTAGGTACTTTATGGTTTTTGGTGCAATTGTAAATGGGATCGATTCCTTGATTTCTCTCTCTGTTGCTTCATTATTGGTGTATAGGAATGAAACCAGTTTCTGTGCATTGATTTTATATCCTGTGACTTTGCTGAAGTCATTGATCAGATCTAGCAGTTTTTTTGGTGGAATCTTCAGGATTTTCCATATAGAGTATTATGTCATCTATGAAGAGTGAAGGTTTGACTTCCTCTTGGCCAGTTTGGATGCCTTTTCTTCCTTTGTGTTGTCTGACTGCTGAGGCTAAGACTTCCAATACTATGTTGAATAACATTGGCAAGAATGGACATCCCTGTCTTGTTTGTGACCTTAAGGGGAAAAGCTCTCAGTTTCTCCCCATCGAGGTTGACATTAATGGTGGGTCTTTCATATATGGCTTCTATGATCTTGAGCTATGATCCTTCTATCCCTACTTTCTTGAGGGTTTTTTTTTTTTTTTTTTTTACAAAGAAAGGATGCTGTATTTTGTCAAATGCTTTCTCTGCATCTATTGAGAGGATCGTGTGATTTTTGTCCTTTCTTTTATTGATGTGATGAATCACTTAGATTGTTTTGTGGATATTGAACCAGCCCTGCATCCCAGGTATAAATCCCACATGGTCGTGGTGAATTTTTTTTTTTTTAAATATATTGTTGGATCCTGCTTGGCTAGTATCTTGCTGAGGATTTTTGCATCCATGTTCATCTGGGAAATTCATCCCCTTTTTAGTGGGATCTTTGGTTTTGGAATGAAAGTAATACTGACTTCATAGAAAGAGTTTGGAAGTTTTCCTTCCATTTCTACACTTTAGAACAACTTCAAGAGAATAGGTGTTAACTCTTCTTTACATGTTTGGTAGAATTCCCCTGGAAGCCATCTGGCCCTGGAATCTTGTTTTTTTTGGAGATTTTTGATTACTAATGCAATTTCTTTACTGGTAATGGGTCTGTTCAAATTTTATGTTTTTTTCCTGTTTCAGTTTTGGTAGTTTATGTTTCTAGGAATTTGTCCATTTCTTCCAGGTTGCTCATTTTATTAGTGTATAATTTCTCATAATATTCTCTTATTATTTGTATTTCTGCAGTGTTGGTTGTGATCTCTCCTCTTTTAATTCTTGATTTTATTTATTTGAGTCCTTCCTTTTCCTTTTTGATCAAAGTGGCTAGGGGTTTATCAATTGTGTTAATTCTTTCAAAGAACTGGCTTCTGGTTTCATTGATCTGTTCTACTGTTCTACTGTTTTTTGTTTTTTGTTTTTTGTTTGTTTTGATAGCATTGATTTATGCTCTAATCTTTATTATTTCCTGTCTTCTGCTGGTTTTGGGTTTTATTTGCTGTTCTTTTTCCAGCTCTTTGAAGTGTAAGGTTAGGTTGTGTATCTGAGACCTTTCTTCCTTCTTTAGAAAGGCCTGGATTACTATATACTTTCCTCTTATTACTGTCGTTGCTGCATTCCAGAGGTTTTGGACTGTGGTGTTATCATTTTCTTGGGCTTCCGTGTACTTTTTAACTTCCACTTTAACTTCTTGGTTAGCCCATTCATTGTTTAGTAGGATGTTCTTTAGTCTCCAAGTATTTGTTACGTGTCCAAATTTTTTCTTGTGGTTGATTTCGAGTTTCATAGTGTTGTGGTCTGAAAATATGCACGATATGATCTTGATCTTTTTGTACTTGTTGAGGCATGATTTGTATCCCATTATGTGAGATATTCTGGAGAACGTTCCATGTGTGCTAGAGAAGAATGTTTATTCCATTGCTTTAAGATGAAATGTTCCGAATTTATCTGTTAAGTCCATCCAGTCCAGTGTGTCATTCAAAGCCATTGTTTCCTTGTGTATTTTCTGTTTAGATGAACTGCCCATTGCAGTAACGAGGTATTGAAGTCCCCTACTAATATGGTATTCTTTTAATGGGTTTCTTTATGTTGGCCATTAATTGATTTATATATTTGGGTGCTGCCACATTTGGAACATAAATGTTTACAATTCTTAGGTCTTCTTGGTGTATATACCCCATAATTATGATATAATGCCCTTGTTCATCTCTTGTTACAGTCTTTATTTTAACGTCTAGATTGTCTGATATAAGTGTGGCACTCCAGCCTTCTTATGTCGACCATGAGCATGATAGATGGTTCTCCATCCCCTTACTTTCAATCAGAAAGCATCTTTAGGTCTAAAATAGGTCTCTTGTAAAGAGCATATAGATGGATCTTGTTTTCTTATCCATTCTATTACTCTATGTCTTTTGATTGGAGCATTTAGTCCATTGACATTTAGAGTGAGTACTGAAATATATGAATTTATTTCCATTATATTGCCTGTAGATTTAGAGTTTCTGGTGCTGTTCTCTTGTCCTTTATAGTCTTTGTTGCTTTTTGTATTTTTCTCGTTGTTTGTTAGTTTTTTTTTCTTCCCGTCAGAGAGTCCCCATTAAAATTTCTTGCAAGGCTGCTTTAGTGGTCATAAACTCCTTTAATTTTTGTCTAGGAAACTTTTAATCTCTCCTTCTATTTTGAATGACAGCCTTGCGGGATAAAGAATTCTTGGCTGCATATTTGTCCAATTCAGCACCTTGAATATATCCTGCCACTCCTTTCTAAGCTGCCAAGTTTTTGTGGATAGGGCTGCTGTGAACCTCATCTGTCTTCCCTTGTAGGTGAAGGCCTTTTTCCCCCCCCTTTCTGCTTTCATGATTCTTTCCTTGCCTGAGTATTTTGTGAATTTTACTATGATATGCCTTGTTGATGGTCAGTTTTTGTTGAATCTAATGGGAGTCCCTGCTTTCTGAGTTTTGATCTGTGTCTGTGTCTTTCTCCAGGTTAGGAAAGTTTTCTGCTATGGTTTGCTCACATAACCCTTCTACCCCTTTTCTTCTCTCTTCATCCTCTGGGATCCCTATCATTCTGTTGTTGTTCCTTCTTAATGAGTCACTGAGTTCTCTAATTCTTAAATCACGGTCATTTGCCTTAGTTTCCCTCTTTTTTTCTGCTTCATTGTTCTCCATTAAGTGTGCCCTCTATCACTGATTCACTTCTGCCTCATCCATCCTTGCCACCGTGGCATCCATTAGAAATTGCAGCTCAGTTACAGGATTTTTTTTTTATTTCATTCTGACTGGGTTTTCTTCTTTTATCTCCACAGAAAAGGATTCTAATCTATTTTTGACACCAGCTAGTAATCTTATTATCATGATTCTAAATTCTGGTTCAGATATCTTGCTTGTCTATGTTGACTAAGTCCTTGGCTGTCATTTCTTCCTGCTCTTTCTCTTCATGTGAATTCCTTTGTTTCATCATTTTGAAGGAAGAAAAGGAATTAATAAGGTCAAAAAAATTAAAATTAAAAAATTAAAAACAACACAAAGAAAGCAAATAAAGGATGCTGGATCCTACGTGTGTTTTGGTCTGGTTGTTGAAAGGAACTTGATACATTAGAGGAAAAAGGGAATGATGAGAAAAGAAGAAAAAAGGAAAACATTTAAAAATTTGAAAAAATTAATACAATAAAATAGAATAAAATGAAATGATGGAAGTTAAATAGAATTTTAAAAAGTTACAACAAAGTAAAAAATATAGCAGAAAATAATTAAAGAATACTATCTTTAAAAAAATGGAGAATAAAAATAAAATTTTTCTCTTTCTGTATTCAATAATAAGAAAAGGAGAAGATAAAAAATTGAATACAGACCAGCGAACAGACTGAAATATGATTAAAATTACATTGGTTTCTTCTTGATATCAAACTATGAAGCACTTTATTGTCCATAAACCACGCAGGCAGAGGCTTGTGGTGTTCCTGAGGAGCGAGATTGGCAGAGTTGGATGGGGCTTAGTGTAATGGCTCCATTCACCACTAGATGGCACTGCTTACATTATTGGGGTGGATTGTCCTGGTGCCTGTCAGCCTCTGCGCATGCGCGAGAGGGGTAACAATGGCGTTACCTTGCTATCAGTCTGCTATCAGAACTCTGTGCTCTTCCTAACTGGCAATCGAGCACCCGTCCTTTGTCTCTGGCTTCTGTCCACTCCCTGCTTTTACACTGTCCGCGACCAAGCCATCAGGCTGCCAGGTGGCATCTCCTCCTGAGGTTTTTCTTAGATGCGGCTGTGTTTCCCACCCCTCACTTCTGAGGGACTAGGGTTTTGACCCACTCAGATCCTCTGGGGGAGGGTCTCACTGAGCAATGGAAGGGTGCCTGCCCACCCCCAGGAACATTCACGGAGACTGTGCTGCTACTGATGCCTGGAGACTGCAGCTGGGTTCCAGCCCACGCCAGAAAATGTTCGCGATTATGTGTCGCAGCGTTTCAGGGATTGTGGTAAATCACAATACACATCTGGTGCCAGGCCTTCCCCTTAACGTTCTTGTTCCAGCACCAGCGAATGTTGTAGTTTTCTGGGGACTGCTGTGACCTTTGCTTGTGAGGAGGCCTCATAGCCTCTACTAAATGTCCTCCCAGCAGGGGAACGGCCTCTCCCGTGTGGCCTGAGGACACCTTGGACAATGCTCTCTGCTCCTGAGGATTCTCCCTTTGCACTAAAGCTCTGCCAGGTACTGAGCTTGGGGTGTCAGACTCTATGTTCCCCCTGTTTATAAAGTATTTTGGAATTTAAACCCTCTTTTTTCTCCCTTTTTTGTTTAGTCCCTTGCATGTTCGTTTTTTTCTCTCCAGCTGCTTTTGGTGGAGGGGATGCTTTCCCATACTCTCCCGCCTTTCTCTGTCCTCTCTCCGGAAGCAAAAACAGCTCCCTATCCTCCGTGGCTTTCTCCCCCAGTTCACCTCTCCCCACCGGATACCTGCTGAGTTCTGTCCTTCAGGTTGTGCAGATTATTGTGTTAATCCTCAGATCAGTTTTCTAGGTGTGCAGGATGGTTTAGTGTTGACCTGGCGTCATTTCAGGGATGAGAGATGCAAAAACCTTCCATGCTGTTCTGCCATCTTGGCCCCTCCCTTCCAGAAGTTTTATACATATAAAATATCTATGTATAAATTTATTTACTTTAATATTAAAGGATTGCACTATACATAAGATTCTATAATTTGATTTCATAATTATTTGAATTATAGGTAATAATGAATTCTGTGGAGAGAAATACAATATTTTACATTATAAAATCTGATTTCATAGCCATATCTATGAAACTCTCGTTAGTTACAGAAATGTTATGCCCTAATGAGTAAAAGGAATACCTAATAAAATTAGTCACTGTGCATCTAACTTATCTCTTGTTTTGACAAGCATATTTTAATTTTAGTTATTTATGAAATCATGTAATTGCAAGCTAATGAATGTGAGTAATATTTATTAAAAGTTATTGCCTTAATATTATGAGATCATATTGTAATCGTAGAGTTTTTGATGAAATATATGAAGGAGACTTTGGTGAAATTGTTATACTATGGAGTAGTAAAAAATCATTATATATGTGAGCATTGACAGAATTTTATAGTTTGAACAATGATGTCTCTAGATCTTTGTGCAGAGGAACTACTTTTCATTTTACTGGAGGTGTGGGCTCCTGACAGGAATGAAAACTTGGCAGCTGAGAATGAATGGCAAAGGAAATGGTTATGTTACCTGAACACCATCCCATTGGTTGGGAATCCCTGGAATCCACTAAGAGAATTGAAATTATACAGAAAATCCCAATATCTTCTTTGGAGATTCATGGTTGAGCAATGGACTGGTGACCAATGCCCAATCACTTTTGCTTTTGCTTCTCTAGGAATATTCTTTTTGAAGAGTTAAAATAGTGTGTTTGAGAAGAAACAAAGGGTATGTTAAAATGTAAACCTCTTGGAAAGATATAGAAAATATTTCATATATGCTAGTTTCTCCTACCTCCCCATCCAGATTTTCTTTCACTAGACTTTTTACCCTCAGTAAAGATTGAAAAAGGGAAATATTTATTGGGTTTCCAATTCCCAAAGAATTGATGGCATGTCTTCATGGCAATGTTCCATACTAGAAACACAGAAGCTACAGAATTGACTCAAAAAAAAAAAAAAAAAAAGAATTGACTATAAGATTTGACTTCATGTTACTTTCAATAACATTTTTCATGGTGATCCTCTGACTATAGAAAAGTGAGGCTACTTCACCACCTGCAGACATCTCCAAACATTTGATGATGGTTTGTGAAATGATTTCTTTGGATCCTTATAGTTCTACCAACTAAGCAGGACTTTATGGCAGAAGAGCTATTCATATGAACCAGCCAGACAATGGAAAGTCCAAGTCAGGATTGGCAACTATGTAACACTCATATTTCCATTCTCAACTCCTGTACCTATGGTAGACATTCCTAACCCAGCATTGCACCCTTTCTCACTGGGCTTAAATGTCCCCTCAAAAATTCTTTCCCATAGAGTATTCAAGAATCTAGTTCCAAGTTTTTGAAGTTTGTATATAAAATGAGAATAAACTTGGTGTTATATCCAAGCCAAGAGATAAAACTCAAAAGAAATTAAGATCATTTCCTTTGAGATCAGTCATGTCAGTATGAGCTTTTAGGGGCCTTCTCTTTGCTGGGTCTTGACATTATCTTCATGGTAGACTTTCATATGCTTTGTTCTCTTGTTTTTGCTTACAGCACTGATACAAGCATGGCTCTCTGTGGAGGAGTACTATGGTAGTAGTTCACAAATGGTTGTTTTTTTTTTTTTAACGTTTATTTATTTTCGAGAGACAGAGAGAGACAGATCATGAGCAGGGGAGGGGCAGAGAGAGAGGGACACACAGAATCAGATGCAGGCTCCAGGCTCTGAGCTGTCAGCACAGAGCCTGACGCAGGGCTCGAACCCATGAACTGTGAGATCATGACATGAGCCGAAGTCGGATGCTCAACTGACTGAGCTACCCAGGCGCCCCATAGTTCACAAATGGTTTAATCGGTTTAAGTCCTGGCTCTACCCTTTATGAGCTATATTATTTAAGCTTTTCAGAAAGTCTTGGTTTCTTCCTTTCTAAAATAAGTGTTGTTATACACGATATACGCAGTAATCTGTGTAAAAACATGTTGCAGCTTAATCTGACATAAATGTTGGGTGTATTTATAGCTGATGAGGATTCCATTTCAATAGTCAATTAAACAGTGGAAACCATGTACATTATGTAAAAATTGCAAAATTATGTTTATCAAGATCCTGAGTGTACCCGTTCTTGTTGGTCAGTAGATTAAATCTAAAGCCCTTCAACAAAATATGATAGTCTCATCATCTCAAGTGACATAAAACTACATAAAGACATACTGAAATTGCTCACTAGACTCAGTAAATCCTGGACTTCTGCTTAAACAACAATAAATGCTTAAAGAGGCAATCTTCTGAGTTCTTTAGACCTAATTGCTATGTCACCATAGAGACATCAGGTATAAATATTATGCAAGTGTCAGGGGAGAAGTGTCCTCTCCTTTTCCGTAAATGACAAGTTTGGGAAAGTTATAGTAAATTATCTTGATTTTCACATATCCACTTTTAAAGTTGATTTCCCAGTCAGTTTTGCAAGATTTGAATTGGTATTGCAAAAACTCACTTGACTTCATTCCTAGACAAGGTTGTGAAATGCCTTACTAAGATAGTAATTAAAAATAATGTATTTTTATATGGCATAATAAGGATGTCAGTTAAAACTTTCTCACATACACAGTTATCCTAGCTAAAACACATTGCACACAGTCCTTTCCACCTTGGTGGCTTTTTATACCTCAAGATCCTATTTTCTGGCTACAGTTAGGTGGACTGGAAATGAAAACTGATGGCGAGAAAAGTATAGCCAATAGGTTGGCTTGGTAACAGCCTGTGGCTTGCTCTGTTGTAAACAGGTGAGCTAGGTCAATCAGATTCTCACTGTTGGGAATTTTAACTGGAAATACAGAGTCCATTTGTGATAAGCATAGCAGCCAAAGGATGCTTTAGGTACTGACTGAAGTTATGAGGCTCAAAAACTGGATAACTGGAGGAAACCACATAGCAAAGATAAATGAATGACGTAGGTAAGGAGAAAGAACAGTGACACTAAGAAAGCTAATATAGCTCTTGATGGAGAGAGAAGTTAGCCAGGCTTTAAAGCTGATTCTGGTCCAGATCCTGTATGCTTACAAGAAACTCCCTTTAACTGAAATAAATTAAGTGGGTCTCTTTTCCTTGCGTAACCAATCCATATGATAATAAATACGGCATATTTCAATTTTGCCTTATAATTACATTTTGTTCTGATGCTTATTTTGAATATTTCCTTGGTAAGAAATATGCAATGATATGGACATTAAATACAGTGTTACTAGGATCTATGACTTTTTAAAAAAATTTTATTTATTTTATTCTGGAGAGAGAGCGAGAGAACCAGCAGGGGACAGGCAGAGAGAGAGGGGACAGAGAATCTGAAGCAGGCTCCGCACTGATAGCAGGGAGCCCCATACAGGGCTTGAACTCATGAACTGTGAGATCATGACCTGAGTCGAAGTTGGACATCCAACTGACTGAGCCACCCAGGCACCCCAAGATCTATGACTTTTAATATGTTACAGTTACATTAGTGTTTGATAAGTTTATAGTGGAAATCACACCTGAGAGACTAGAAATATTATTTTTGTTTTAGTATAAATAAACTCCAGAGAAGTATTTTTTCTGTAACAAATCTTGAACATACGGGGCACCAGTTTTTTAAGTGAGCCTGGGGCAGCTATTAGAAATGCCACAATGTGATGAGGAATGTATGTTCATTTAAGAATGGCACTGAGTCTTGATCAAAGGACATTAGAGCAATAAAATGGATGTAGGGAAGAAATTAAAGGTACTTACAGGGTATCTTGAAATATCCTGGCCAACAATTTTTATTTTTCTATTTCATCAGGAAGTTACCATGGTTTAATATTGTACTTAAAAAAATTGTTATCCAGAAAGAGTAATTTATATTTTCTAAATAGCAAAGGTCAGAAATTGAAAATAGCAGGTATGTTACATTCAGGATAGTTCCAAGAATGTGTTGCAATTTTGCTTTACTTTATAAATATATTGCAGAAAGATATTTAAAAAAGGGAACAGGCTTCTATGAAAGCTTGCAAACATATGTGTAAAGGTAAGCAACTATCAAGAGATATATTCTGACTACAGTATCAGGGATGTACATATATTTATATTTTTCAACATCTTGGATGTGATTTAAAGGATGTTATGCACTGTAGTTTAGAAATGTAAATTGTTCTGTCTTCTCTAAAGATAGCTTATCTTCTCTAAAATCTTTCACAATATTTATTACTGATTTTATCACATCTGATTTATGTTATTTTCATAAATTGTTTCTTGGGGTAAAATTGTACTCAGTTAAATAGTAATTTAAAATCTGTCTCCCAAGACTATAACAGAACTGTGCTGGCATGACATATTTTTAAAAGTGTGTTTTACTTGAGGACTATCGTATTTCTGAAACTGGCAGTTCTAAATGAAATAACTGTTAAAACTGCTTGCCAGTAGAGAGTTTACCTGGTAAGGAAAATATTGGAACTAGCCAAGCAGGAAGGTGTTTTAATTTATATTTCATTACACCGACAAAAATGGGTTTTGCTCTCTTAGGAATATTTCTTTTCTACATTGCCTTCTTCTAGGTTTGAGTTACTTGCTTGCTTTATGGAACCATAACCCTATGGAACTTTTGGCCCATTTAACCCTCTATAACTGATAAAAATTGAGGAGGACAAATGCACCAACTTGTTAAAATTACACATTAATTGATTTTTTAAAAGTCAGGAAATAAACCCAAATAGAATACTCTGGAAACTGCCACTTTAACAAAAGTAGTAGAATAACTGTATTGTATTTTTGCTTTTATTGTAACCTATATATAAAAAATAAAGTCAGAAAATAAAGAATTAATCTATTTCTATAACTGATGTATTGATAAAATTTAGGAAAGTCGTTTGACTAAAGAAAACATCGCAAGTAGAAACATTAGCGATTTGACTTAGAGAAGTGTTGGACCATATTGTTGCTTAAAAATTTAGGCTTTATTTTGACTAAATGTTTTTTTTTTATAGTGTACATCAGGCCAATAACTCTTTCACTTAAAACATTTTAAATTAATTGATTAATCATTGAAGAATGGTTCCTTTTCAATATAGAGATGTTTTTCCATATACAATTTCTGCTATGGGGCTCGTGGGTGGCTCAGTTGATTGAGCATCCGACTTTTGATTTTGGCTCAGGTCATGATCCCAGGGTCATGGGATTGAGTCCTGTGTAGGGCTCTATGCTGGGTGTGGAGCCTGCTTGAGATGCTCTTTCCCTCTCCCTCTCCCTTTCCCTCTCTCTATCACTTTATCCTTCTGCCCGTCCCTCACATACATGGTCTCTCTCTCTCTAAAAATAAAATAAATCTTAAAAAAAAATTTCTACTACATTTTGTTGTATTTCTTGGTAATGAAGTTATAAAATGATTTTCAAAGCTCAGGGGCTTTTTAGAAGTACTGTGGGGTGCTGGTGGCGAATATAATCAACCTTGGGTATGGTTTTATCCATCTTTTTAAAATTTTTATTAAAAAATTTTTTTAAAAACTTTTTATTTATTTTTGAGAGACAGAGAGAGACAGAGCATGGATGGGGGAGGAGCAGAGAGAGAGGAAAACACAGAATCTGAAGCTGACTCCAGGCTCTGAGCTGTCAGCACAGAACCTGACATGGGGCTCAAACCCACAGACTGTGAGATCATGACCTGAGCCAAAGTCGGATGCTTAACTGACTGAGCCACCCAGGTGCCCCTACCCACTTTGTTTTTAAATTTATTTTTTAAAATTTATATCCAAGTTAGTTAGCATACAGTGCAACAATGGTTTCAGAAGTCGATTCCTTAATGCCCCTTACCCATTTAGCCCCCCACAACCCCTCCCGTAACTCTCTGTTTTCCATATTTAAGAGTCTTTTATGTTTTGTCACCCTCCCTGTTTTTATATTATTTTTACTTCCCTTCCCTTATGTTCATTGGTTTTGTATCTTAAAGTCCTCATATGAGTGAAGTCATATGATATTTGTCTTTCTCTGACTGACTAATTTTGCTTAGCATAATACCCTCTAGTTCTATCCACGTAGTTGCAAATGGCAAGATTTCA
>JAQQST010001868.1:0-11477 GCA_028646485.1 Cryptoprocta ferox
CCTCCTAGGATTTCTTGTAGATCTGGTTTGGTGGTGATGAATTCTCTCAATTTTTGTTTATTTGGGAAAACTTTTATCTCTCATTCTATTTTGTATGACAGGCTCGCTGGATAAAGGATTCTTGGCTGCATATTTTTCCTGTTCATCACATTGAAGATTTCCTGCCATTCCTTTCTGGCCTGCCAAGTTTCAGTAGATAGGTCTGTAACCACTCTGATAGGTTTCCCTTTATATGTTACGGCCCTTTTTTCTCTAGCTGCTTTCAGAATTCTCTCTTTATCCTTATATTTTGCCAGTTTCACTATGATTTGTTGTGCCAAAGGTCGATTCAAGTTACATCTGAGGGGAGTTCTCTGCACTTCTTGGTTTCAATGTCTATTTTATTCCCCAAATTAGGGAAGTTTTCGGCTATAATTTGATCAAGCACCCCTTCAGGACCCTTTTCTCTTTCTTCTTCTTCAGGAACTCCTATGATACGGATATTGTTCCATTTGATTGTATCACTCAGGTCTTGAATTCTCCTTTCATGCTCCTGTATCAATTTCTCTCTTTTTTCGGCTTCCTCTTTTGCTGTAACTGTGTCTTCTAATTCACCTATTCTCCTCTCTGTCTCTTCAATTTGTGCAGTGGCCACCTCCATTTTATTATGCACCTCATTTGTAACCTTTTTTTAACTCATCACAGCTATTTTGAAGGTCCCTAGTCTTTGTTTCAATAGCTTCTCTGATGATTTCCATGCTTTTTTCAAGCCCAGCGATTAATTTTATGACAATCGTTCTAAATTCTTGTTCAGTTATGTTGCTTATGTCTGTTTCGAGCAGTTTTGTGGCTGTGATTTCTTCCTGGACTTTCTTTAGAGGAGAGTCCTTTTGTTTCATCATTTTGGCTAGCTCTGTCTCTTGTCAGTTTTAAAAGCTTTTTATGCACTGTGCACCTGTTAGTATTGCTCTATTGAAGGAAGCTCATTGACTGTCCAGGGCCTGTCATTTCAGGAAGTGTTCTTTTAATGGTGTCTCTCAGTTTCTCTTGTTTTGCCTTTGATTATTATATTTCCCTACTCAGTGATATTTGGGACTCTCCACCATACGTACTTTGGCTTGTTTCTTGAGGTAGCCCTGAAAAGGGAAACAGGCAGACAAACACACAGGGAACAAAAGCATGCAAACACACAGACAAATTAAATAAAAAAGCAAACCAAAAGGGGAAAGAAAAAAAATAACAGAAAAGAAAAGAAAGGAAAGGAAAAGAAAAAAAAAGAAGGTGGGGGGTCAGAAACAACCAAAGACAAAGGACAGTCTGAGAGCATAAAACTTGCGGAGGGGAGAGATAAGAATTGAGATTAGGGAAAATATATCTGAATGGCAAGGATTGATCTAATCACAGCAGTGCATAAATGTTGGTGTTTCCCAGACTCCAGGGGGGAAAAGGAGAAAAGAAGGAAAAAAGAAAACAGAAAAAGGAAAAATGAAAGGGAAAAAAGGAAAAAAAAGGAAAAGAAAAGAATAAAAACAAAAACAAAAATAAAAACAAAAAAGTCAGCTCTCCAGCACAGATGGACATGGTTTGATGTAGGTAGGTAGGGTCTTGGGGGCTGCTCTTTGAGGCCCCGCCTTAATGGTTGCAGGGAGAAGAATGGCGGTGCGCCAAGCCCTTCTTGGACCATGCATTGCAAGCCACTCTTTTGAGTCTGATCTCCCTGTGCTGTGGGCGGGCCAGATTGCTTTTATCCAAGCCCCAACTGGTTTCCAAATCCTAGTCCATGCACTTTAATGCTACCGCCCCAGATGAAATGTCCTTCTGCAGGCAGGCAGCTTCCTAGGTGGGATTGAGTAAGGGGACTGGGGGGCCAGCTTTTCCCTGGCTCCGCCTGGAGTCTGCTAGCCGCAGATCCCAAGGGAGAACAAGCCTGCTGAGGGGGGCGAATTTCTCTCCCCGCCTCTCCACACATGGCCCTCCTGGACTCTGCACCACCGCTTTGGGCACCCTCCCCCGGGTCTGCGTTGGGCTGGTGCTCCTTCCCCTCAGAGCCTCTGGCCCCAGTTCCCACTCACTCAGGCATCCATGAAACTGTCATCTATAAGGATTCTGTGTGTTCACCTCCCATTCTTGCAGATCAGAATATTGTGGCTTTAGTCCTTCTCAGTTTGATAGTTGTGGCCGAGGGGAGATTACAGAGCTCCCTACTTCTCTGCCATCTTGCCCATTCCTCCTCAGTCTTAATTATATTTAACAGAATTTTAGTGTATTAGGAGAAACAGCAAGATAGGGGGCTGGCCTGGGTTAGGTTTTGGAACATTTCTATATATATTGATCAGGGTTGTTTGAAAATTGGTTTAGGTTCTTTTTCATTTGTTTAAGATCTTGCAAGGAAAATGAAACCTTTATGGGGTCAAATTTAACAGGAGGCATTTTAGTCAATGGATACATTGAATTTGCCTTTCTTTTAAGGTTTTTATCCCTGGCAATCCTGGATCAGGAGGGCATGAGGGTCTAACAGGTGCCTTTTTCTGAGAAGAGACCTCAGGGGGCGAGTCTGCAAGTACTTGCCTTTTTTGGCCGCTTAAAGGGGCCAGGAGGTTGGCACATAACTTAAAACTCTTACATAAGTTTGCCTGCTCCTGTAAAGCAAAGAAGACCTATATATAAGGAACTTTTGACCATTTACATTTTCTTGTACAACATAGATCTAACTGTAAGATAATACTCTTAAGGCACGTAACGTAGGCGGATCTGGACCTTTATCCTTTTTTTGTTCCTGTCACTGCTGCTTTTTCAGCCTCCTACTTGCAGCTGCAGCTTGCCTCCCAGAAGGTCTCTTCTCTTTTCCTGCCTAATGTTAATCCTTTCCCTATTTATAATCCCTCCCCCACCCCGAATAGGGCCCCTAAGTGCCATTAGGGAACAGGGACGATGGCCGTTCTGGCTTCTTTAAACTGATAAGGGATTGGGGGGGGGGGGATGGTAGTCAGAGTCTACCCAAGGGTAGGTTGGGTGTTTTAAGGTATTGTGTTAAAGGAAGGCTGGCAGGCATGAGGCAGCATAAACATTGGTAGACAGAGAAAACTACAAACTGAAGATTATATTGACCAACAGGATGGCATCTCTAGGATAATGTCCCGAGGTTCCAAATCTGTTAAACAATTCAGGAGAGACCCGGACTTTGTCCATTTGTGCGTGAATGTCATTGATTACTTGTGAGACTCTGTAATAATTACTAGTTACATTGAAACAACATATGTGAGGGTATTTTTTTTTTTATAACCCAGGTGATGGAGGGGCACAGAAGAGGTGTGCCACCAAGAAGGCTGGAGATGGATAAACGCCCTGGTCTTAAAGCCTATTAGCTCGAATAGATGAGCAGAGGCAGAATTTCTTTTCTTTTCTTTTCTTTCCCTTTCTTTTCTTTTCTTTTCTCTCTTTTTTTTAAATCCTGCCAACTATTTTAATCAGGTTTTTCTTGTAATGCATGAATAACAATGCAGCATAAGGTCCTGGTATATAAATGAGCGATCTTTATTGGGCCAAGAGCATTTTTTAAGTAGTGCCCTATGCGCTCCCAACCGGCCACTTCAAGGGACCCCTTAGCAGAGTACCATGGGCATTGTTGATAAATCATAAAAAGCAATTTGGTTAAATCTTTGTCTGGGACTTTACATCATATTGGTGCAAAAGCATATGGAGTTGCTCCTTATGTATATTATGCTCTTTCAATAGTGCAACTTTCATGACAGGCAAACATGAAAACAAAAGTAAAAGAGACAAGAAGATGAAGTGTTCTGCATGCCTGATTGGAAAAAAAAACGATTAGGGATATTTTGCTCATCTTGTTGTGGGCACCAAGTGCTGGTCCTTACTACCTGAATGAGAAGATGTCATTTTTCCTTTATGGGCTTGAGAGACGAGGTATGCAACCGGAAACAGTTAATTCTGCATGTCCCCGTTCAGCCACTTGTAGCCATGCCCTGAAGAAAAGGTTCTCAGGTACTTAGACTGCGCGGACACGCAGGGCTGTCTCTGTCAGCGAAACAGTAGCAGCAGCAAACTGCACATAGTCTTTATTTTATGTTCACCAGGTATAAACATCAAAGAGTGTTAAAGCATGGGAGGAAACACAAAGAGCTTCCAGGAATAGACCAAACACATATCTGGTGTTTACGTGAAAGCATGTAGGGAAGATGTGCAGTTTCAAGGACTGCTAGACAATTACAGTGGGTTTGTTCCCTAACTATCTCCGGGGAGATCATGGGGCTCTATTCTCATAGTGCTATCACATCTGACAGCATTGAGAACAGAACATCGCTGATGTTTCAGCATTTACCCCATCCACTTTCGCAGGGCTTACAATATACTCTCTAGAAATAACTTCTCAGGTGGTCCTAAAAGGAAAATAGATTGCAATCCAGACCTATCTCAAGAAGCAAGAAAAATCCCAAATACAGAACCTAACGTCACATCTAAAGGAACTAGAAGCAGAGCAGCAAAGAAACCCCAAATCCAGCAGTAGAAGAGAAATAATAAAGATTAGAGCAGAAGTAAACAATATAAAATAAAAAAAAAAAGGAGAACATATCAATGAATCTAAGAGCTGGTTTTTTGAGAGAGCAAACAAAACTGATAAGCCCCTAGCCAGACTTCTCAAAAAGAAAAGAGAGAAACCAAATAGATAAAACACAATGAAAGAGGTGGGATCACCACCAACCCCACAGAAATACAAATAAATATTAGAGAATACTATGAAAAATTATATGCCAACAAACTGGAGAATCTGGAAGAAATGGAAAAATTCCAGGACACCCACACACTACCAAAACTCAAATGGGAAGAAATAGAAAATTTGAACAGAACCATAACCAGTGAAGAAATTGAATTGGTAAATAAGAGTCCTGGGCCAGTAAATAAGAGTCCTGGGCCAGATGAATTGCCCGGGGAATTCTACCAGGCATTTAAAGCAGAGTTAATACCTCTCCTTTTCAAGCTGTTCCAAAAAATAGAAACAGAAGGAAAGCTTCCAGAATCATCAAATTACCTTGATTCCCAAACCAGACAGAGACCCCACTAAAAAGGAGAATTACAGGCCTATATTCCTGATGAACATGGATGCAAAAAATCTCCACAAGATACTAGCAAATCGATTCAACAGTATATTAAAAGAATTATTTACCACGATCAAGTGGGATTCATTCCTGGGCTACAGGGCTGGTTGAGTAGTCTCTAATCAATCAATGTGAGACATCATATAAATAAAAGAAAGGTTACGAACCATATGGTCCTGTCAATAGATGCAGAAAAACATTTGACAAAATACAGGATCCTTTCTTAATAAGCATCCTCAAGAAAGTGGGGATGGAAGAAACATACCTTAACATCATAAAAGTGATATATGAAAGGCCCACAGCTAATACCATCATCAATGGGAAAAAACTGAGAGCTTTCCCCCTGAGATCAGGAACATGACAGGGATGTCCACTCTCACCACTATTGTTTAACATAGTGCTGGAAGTCCTAGCATCAGCAATCAGACAACAAAATGAAATAAAAGGCATCCAAATTGGGAAAGAGGAAGTCAAACTTTCACTTTTTAGAGAGACGTAATACTCTACATAGAAAACCCAAAAGACTCCACTAAAATACTGCTAGAACTGATAAATGAATTAAGCAAAGTCACAGGATATAAAATCAATGTCCAAAAATCGGTTGCATTTCTATACACCAATTATGAAGCAACAGAAAGAAAAATCAAGGAATCTATCCCATTTACAATTGCACCAAGAACCATAAAATACATAGGAATAAACCTAACCAAATATGTAAAGGACTGTAAGATGAAAACTATAGAAAACTTATGAAAGAAATTGAAGAAGACACAAAAGAAATGGAAAAACATTCCATGCTTTATGGTTTGGAAGAACAAATATTGTTTTTTTTTTTTTTTTTTTTAAACTTTTTTTTTAATGTTTTTATTTATTGTCGAGAGAGACAGCGTGAGCAGGGGACAGTCAGAGAGAGAGGAAGACACAGAATCTGAAGACAAGCTCCAGGCTCTGAGCTGTCAGCACAGAGCCCCACGCGGGGCTCGAACCCACGAACCGTGAGATCATGACCTGAGCCGAAGTCGGACGTTCAACCGACTGAGCCACCCAGGCGCCCCAGAACAAATATTGTTAAGATGCCAATACTACCCAAAGCAATCTACACATTCAATACAATCACTATCAAAATAGCACTGGCATTCTTCTCAGAGCTCGAACAAACAATCCCAAAATTTGTATGGAAGCAGAAAAGACCCTGAATAGCCAAAGCAATCCTGAAAAAGAAAACCAAAGCTGGAGGCATCACAATCCTGGACATTAGCCTGTACTACAAAGTTGTAATTATCAAGACAGTATGGTATTGGCACAAAAACAGACACATAGACAATGGAATAGAATAGAGAACCAAGAAGTGGACTCACAAATGTATGGCCAACTAATCTTTGACAAAGCAGGAGAGAGTATCCAATGGAAAAAAGACAGTCTCTTTAGCAAATGGTGCTGGGAGACTGGATAGCAACATGCAGAAGAATGAAACTGGACCACTTTCTTACACCATACACAAAAATAAACTCAAAATGGATGAAAGACTTAAATGTGAAACAGGAAACCATCAAAATCCTAGAGGAGAAAACAGGCAACAACCTCTTTGACCTCAGCCACAGCAACTTCTTACTCGACATGTCTCCAAAGACAGGGGAAATAAAATAAAAAATGAACTATTGGGACCTCATCAAAATACAACACTTATGCACTGCAAAGGAAACACTCAACAAAACTAAAAGGCAACCAAAGGAATGGGAGAATATATTTGCAAATGACATATTGAATAAAGGGCTAGTATCCAAAATCTATAAAGAACTTACCACACTCAACACCTGAAAGTTGCTTCTTTCACAGAAGTGGTCTGCTTTCTAAATTGGCAAATTTACCAACATAAATCCATTTATGATATTCTTTTATCTTTTACACATCAGTAGAATGCAGTAATGGCACTCCCTTCATTCCTGATTCTGATCCCTTTTTTCTCATAGTTTTTCTTAATACATTTTCCTAGGAACATCAATATTATGAATCTTTCAAAGAACAAATTACTGGATTTATAGATTTTCTCTGTTCTAATTTTATACTATGCTAATTTCTAGCGTTCCATGATTTCTTTTATTTACTATTTCCATTCTACAATGTTCTTTGGGTTTATTTTGCTTTTCCTTTTTTCAGGTTAATAGTAAGCTTACTTCATTTCTGTAATATCTCTTGTCTTCTAATACTTCTTTTAAAACTATACATTTCTTTCTAAGCATTCCTTTAGCTGCATCCAGTACACACACACACACACACACACACACACACACACACACACACATCTTTGATTATCTCTGCTTAAAATTTATTTCAAAAATTATTCACTGATATTTCTTCTTTAATCCATGTTAATTCATATTTATGTTGCTTAACTTGTAAATAATTAGGAAATTTTACATTTTTCTTATCAATTCCCAGATGAACTTCATTACATATATTCTGTAGGATTTGAGTCTGTGGGGAGTACGTCTGTTTAGGAATTCCCTGAGCTTGCACCAATGGGTTAACAAGGCTTGGGACAAAAGTGTCTGAGAATTGGTAAACAGGCAAAAGTGCCCCACCATAGAACAAAAGTGTTGAGCAGAAAGCTGCTTCCACAGGATGAAAGTGTCCAAAATAGGTAAACAGGGTGATAGACCGCTGTAGCAGGGTGAAATTGCCTGGAGCTAATCAGAAAAAAAAAAGTTGCCTTATTGACCCTCAGGTAGCATGTTCTATATGGCTTATCCCATAAGCAAGTTAAGATAAACAGACATGGCACCTGTTGCCTACTTTAAACAGCTATCTGTGCGGTGCCAGGATTTTGTTTTGTATTGACCCAAACCCCTAACACTGCATGTCTTCGAAATTCCCTTTCTCTCATACACTTGAGTTAATGACTACTGTTTCATTGTCTCTTTCTGCACGTCCATCATGTTTGCAAGCCTTCTGATCCTAATAAATATGGAGCAAGGACCCTTACTCAGGGCTCTTGTCTCCTCCCAGACATTAGCATCTCTTGTATTCAATTCTGCATCTGCTCTCTTCCTGGGCAAGAGAGAACTCCAGACTCAAAGTCTGCGACATAAGTCCATTGGAATGCTTTGCAAGTTGGTTTCTGGGCTCCTGTAGGGTCTGTTTCCATGAGCATTTCCTGAGCACTCAGAGATAGTGGAATCCTCCCACTCTTTCTCTCTTCCCCTCCCATACTAACACAGATGCTATCAACTTGCCTGGGTGTCACTATGTGACAAACTCTTCCTTTTATGGGAGAAGCTTGCTTTATCTACATTTGAGGCAAGTTTAAATTTTTTAATGTTTTATTCTTTTTAAAATTTTAAAACATTTTTATTTATTTTTGAGAGACAGAGACAGAGCACAAGCGGGGGAGGGGCAGAGAGAGAGGAAGACACGGAATCTGACGCAGGTTCTGAGCCATCAGCACAGAGCCTGATGCGGGGCTTGAACTCACAGACTGTGAGATCATCACCTGAGCTGAAGTTGGACGCTTAACTGAGCCACTCAGTTGCCCTAATGTTTTATTTATTATTGAGAGAGAGAGAGAGAGAGAGAGAGAGAGAGAGACAGAGAGAGAGAGACAGAGGGGCAGAGACAGAGGGGGAGACATAGAGTCCGAGGCAGGCTTCAGGCTCTGAGCTGTCAGCACAGAGCCTGATGCGGGCCTCATACTCACAGACCATGAGATCATGACCTGAGCTGAAGTTGGACGCTCAACTGACTGAGCCACACAAGAGCCCCAAGACTTGTTTTAAATGTCTTATTCTGAAATTTTCTTTCATCCTCTCCTGGATGTCAGTTCAGGTGCCAGTTTGCAAAGATGTAGCTTAAACCTAACTGATACAGCTTTGTCTATATTGAAAGCCATGCTTTAAAGAAGAGAGTTTTTACATATTTTATTTCTGCCCACACATTTCCCTTTTGATAATTCAATCCCAAGTTGTTCTTTTCTGATTTCCCTCCCTCCTACTCCCAGATGACATGTTTCCACAAGTTCTGTTGTACATGGTGATTATCCTGGTGGCATCTCTGGAGATCAAAATTAGATGAAGATCCCAATGAATTTAATTAGGGAAGAATTGCTCTTCAGTCACCAACTGAATGACTCATCCATATCTTGTAGTCCATCCCCAGATAAAGTGTTTGAAGACCTTTGTCTTGACCTCAGAGAGTGTTTGTATCACTGTTCACCGAACTGGCTTTTTCAGGAATTGAAATGATGGACTCAGAACCTAATGAAGTATGTATATTGTTATTCTCCATCATTCAGAGAATCCAAAATTTAACCGTGCTTTGTGAAGACAGGCCAGTGTAATTGATGGAGAATGGAATGTTATCAAGGCTATTTCACTATTTTACTTACATTGATATAAAAACCAAACCACATAAAAATCTTAGTTTAAACAACTCACAATTTTCTGTCCCATAAAGTTGACCACCCCTTTTTTAACCTCACAATATTGGTTTAACATTCATTTATCGTAAGGACAGATTCTGCCAACAATGAAGACTTGGGGTCTCTTTGTTCCCAGTCAAGATTCAGAGTTGATTCGGTTGTAGGACCTTCATATTCATTTTCCAAAACCCAGCAATTTAAGAGATAACCTTTTTTTCTGAGAGATCTAAATGAGTGAGTTTCTGAGAGGATGGAAAGCATTGTTTACATGGAAACAGTTCAAGGTTCAGTGATAGTGCATATGTTTTCCTTCCATGTGTGCACGGAGGTGGCATCACTGTAGAAAAGACAAGGGAGAATGGACTACAACCCAGACCTTGGACTGAACGGCTGTCTCAGTAAATAGACAACACAGGAAGGGTAATTAGATGTAAGATTCCAGCCTAGGCTTTACATTTTAGATTTTGGTGGGGTGGGAATTCACAGTCCTTTAAAAGTCCCTCTGTGTGAATCTGATAATCATCCATGTTAGACATTCTTTGTGATTACTAACATATATAAGGATTGATTTAGTTCTGTAATATTCTTTTGGCTATTTTCACACACGAAGACCCAGAATAAATTTCCCTTTTCTCTCATCCGTGTTTCTAGACATTAGTTTCAGATGTAACTATTTAGGGATATTTTAAGAGGCATGTATTTGTAAATCTCATGATAGTTTCAACTGATATGTTCTCTGAGAATTGCTTGCTAATCTGTGAATGTTTAGAGGCTGTTGTAGCATCCACAAATCTTAAAAGAGTGATTTTGAAGAATCCAAGGTAAAAATTTTATTACCAAGGTGTTTCCTCAGATCCTGTGTTTCTGTTCATAGGTGAGTTTCAGCATCAGAGCATACATGTGTTGGGCATTCCTTTAATTGCTTATTTATATGACTTACTTTGCCACTGATTCACTTGTCATTTAATTCAATGCTTAGAACTCTGTGTCCATTTTGACATTCACTCTGTGTATGTTCTCTAAAATGTAAATCTTTTTCCCCTAAGTACTTTTAACTATTGATGTTATGATATCTTTTTTAAATCCTTAAGATGTTTTGAAATTGTAAAATATATGAATTTGTGATTTTATTTATTAGTTAAGAGGATTCTAGAATATAGATAGTCACCTCTTTTATTAACTAGGGAGTAAATATAAATCTTGCTTTAGTTTTTCATTAAACCTAATCCATTTAAAGATTTTTATATGAAGAATATGCTATTGGAACAATTGTACTAGTTTCCAGATGGAAAGCTGCTTGTAGCAACCCATTTATTTAATAATATGTCCTTTCCCCACGTATGTCTTTAAATACTTGTCTCTCCATTAGTTTGCAAGATTGCTGAGCTTTGGAAGCATGTTTTAATCAGCCTTGTATTCTTGTAGTTTCTGAGGGTACTGGAACATAAGAACTTATAATGCTTATTTATTGAATAAATAAATATATTACAATAAGGCTACAGGAAGTCACTAATAATAATTATAACTGTAGTTAATTTTATCCCAAACTCTGAAATAAGGACGTGCAAAAGGACATATGGAACACAGGATCAATGTGACTGAGTTTGTCCTCCTGGGGCTCACCCAGAGCCTCCAAGGTCAGAAAATATTATTTGTTGTGTTCTTGCTCATCTACATGGTGACAATGGTGGGCAACCTCCTCATTGTGGTGACTGTGGTGGTCAGTCCAACCCTGGATGCCCCTATGTACTTCTTTCTCGGTTACTTATCATTTATGGATGCTGTGTATTCTACTACAGTCACTCCAAATATGATTATAGACTTACTCTATGAGAAGAAAACCATTTCCTTCCAAGCGTGCATGTCCCAGCTCTTTCTAGGGCACTTGTTTGGTGGTGCAGAGATTTTACTCCTGGTGGTCATGGCCTATGACCGCTATGTGGCCATCTGCAAACCCTTACATTATTTGA
>JAQQST010001869.1:0-11472 GCA_028646485.1 Cryptoprocta ferox
GAGGTCACTTGTGGGGAAGAGCACTGGGTGTTATATGGAAACCAACCTGACAATAAACTATAAAGTTTAAAAAAAAATAATAAATAAAAAGAATAAAAAAAAAAAGAATACTTTTTACAACAGTTTTTTCAACAGATCCAGACAACTGCATATCTATGTGCAGAAGAATAACATTCAACCCCGACCTTATACAATATATAAAAATTAACTCAAAATAAATCAAAAGACATAGTGTAATAGCTGAAACTAGAAGGAAACATGGGAGTAAATCTTCCTGACTTTGAATTAGAAAATGGTTTCTTAAATATTACACCAAAGTAAAAATAGAAAAACTGGACTCAATTGAAATTTAAAATACTTTTGTGCTACAAAGCACACAACCAAGAAGATGAAAAGACAACCTATACATGGGAGAAAATATTTGCAAATCATATATATCGTTAGGGACTCATATACAGAATATATATTAAAAAAACCTTTTACAAGTCAGCTATAAAAAAATAACCCAGTTACATAGGTTAAAAGGACTTAAACAAGTATTTCTCTGAAGAAGATATGCAAATGGCAATAAGTACATGAAAAGAGGGTAGGCCTGGTTAGTCTTCAGGGAAATGGAAGTCAAAATCACAGTGAGATACTGTTTACTCACAAGGATGGATATAATAAAAAAGTTAGTTAATAACAAGTACTGGTGAAGAACAATAGTAAGTGGTGTGTAGAAATCAGAACCCACATAAACTGCATGTGGGAATGTAATATGGTGCAGCTACTTTGGACAATAGTCTGGCAATTCTTAAAACAATGACACATAGGGTTTCACTTTAGCAGTTCCATTCTAGGGTGTGTAGGTATATCTCTCTGTGTGTATATATATATATTTATATGTCTGTGCATATATATCTACTTATATATATGCATATATATATTTCATAAACTATTTCTATATATATCTCCAAGAGAAATGAAAACATGTCTCCACAAAAACTTCTACATGAGGGCTTATATAAGTATGATTTAAATTAGGGAAAAAAGTAGATAGAATCTAAATGTCTATCAACTAATGAATCGATAAACAAAATGCAGTGTATTTATACAATGGGATATTATTTAGCCATCAAAAGGAATAAAATACTTATATATACTATGGAAAGATGATCCCTGAAAGTGTTTTGCCAAATGAAAGAAGCCAGATAAAAAAGACCACATATTGTATGAGCCCATTTACGGGAAATGTCAGAATAGACAAATTCATAAGGACAGAAAGTAGATTAGTGAAAAAGTAAATGAGGATGATTTGGAAGTCTCTTCTTTCTGTCCCCTGCAATAAGGGTTGATTTATTCAAAAGGCACATTATACACAATGCTTTAGGTCCATGATAATTTTTACTGCGGCTTCACTAAAGAATATAATCTTGGTATCTTTATTACACAAATGCAATTATAGAGGATTTTTTATTTGTAGTGGAGGAAGGGGTCAACAAGGGAAGTGTGAGATAGAACCCACCAGTGTCATAATGATATCCTTCCTGCTTTGCCCCATCCCACCTGCAAGGTAGAAATTCCTAGAATGAAGCACGAAGCTACATCTCTTTGTGCTAAATTACAAAAATGGCCATCATTCTTTGCAATGCTGCCCATTTAGCGGTGGGCTCAGTTTCCCCATGCCTTGTATCTGGTTAAACCTTTGATCCAGAGGATGTGACAAATGTGACATTGTGATAGTTTCAAGCTAATGCCCCAAGAGGTCTTAACAGTTTCTAAGCTCATGCCCTTGGAACTGAGCATGTGGACAAGCTGGGCTAGCCAGCTGGAGGACAAGGGAGCAGGTGGAGGGAGGTGCCAGTCATCACATATGACCCAGGAAGCCATTTTAAACCAGCAAGCCCAGTCTGCCTGACACCTGATGTCAGGCACACACCTGATGGCAGAGATCAGCCCAATGTGTCTCCTTAATAGCTTACAATAACAGCCCGATATAGCCACTAACATTTTAATGGTTGACTCCAGTTTTTATATACTAGCTCACAAAAACTTACATAAAAATTACAATTTTGAAGTATTTATTCTTGAGTTTGGTTACGTTCATTTGACCTATCTGGAATATTTTCTCTTCAGTGGAATTTAGAAGATTATCCCCTTCCCCTGATTTCAGAAGGATTAGCAGTTAACACTGTGTTGGGAGGCAAAATGGTCTCTAGATTAAAATATGTGATCTTAGCAGGAGCAGGGACTGAAATATAATTTCCAATTCTTGGATCAACCTCAGACATCACATATAGGCTCTTTTTCTTGCAAAACAACATGATAATTTACTTTATTCAATTATTTAAAAGTGCTAATAACAACAACAAAAAATAAAAGTACTAACAAGAATATGGAAACAGTAACAGTATACAACACATTGCGTTTTTAAACACAGAGCCTCAGGGTCCAGCCAATAGTAATTTTCATAACTTAAAAATACAATTTTGAAAAAGTGAAACATACTCTTCACTTGCATTTTGCAGTTACGTGACGAAACCAATAAAGACTCTCCCTTTTAGTTTGACTCTGAAACAAACTGGTTATTATTTTCTCTCCAACAAAAGTAATTATAAGTCTTAAGTCACAGTACACCATGAAACAAACCCCAGATAGTTGCAGGATTAAATAAAAAGGGATGAAACAGATATAAATATACTTTTATCTGCAAGATGGGATGAGAAGACGCTCTCATCATAAAAGCAAGGGAAAAATCACGAAAGGATATATCACATTTGATGCTTTTGAAATATTTTGTCTGTGAAAAAAATCATAACATTAAAATGGAAATAGAAAACTAGAAACAAATACTACATGCAACATACATGACACATTAAACGTTAATATCATTTATACATAAAGTTCATACCGATCAAAAAGGAAAAAGTCCCATAATTCGTCAGGAAGTAATTAAATGTTTTATCAACTTCAAAATAATCACTTGTAATCAAAGACGTGCTAAATAAAAATAATAGATTAAATAATAATCTTATTTTCACTCATCAGTAATTCAGCAAATGAACTGAAGCCCTGCTTTCACTGGGCACATTTCTAAGTCTTACTTTTACAAAACTAAATAAATCATCTTCCTTTTGGAGGGGAGGATACTTGAGTTGTGTGTGAGAAAAATAGACCAAAGGTCCACAATGCATGGTTATGCAGGACGTGTACTTCACGAAGCGCTCAGTTTAAGGTTGAGATGGGCTCCTAAAGACCACGCAGTGCTCCACCCCATCAAGCCATAAATCCTGGAATGAGCTACATCTGTTTAGTAACATTAGGTATTACAGACAGGTTTAAAGGCTAGTAGAGGCTCAACATGCAGGTGCCCACATACAGAAAATGCAAGCATAGTATGGTAACTCCTAAAGGAAATCTTTAAGAGTTTTCCAAGACCATAGTCTGGTGTTTACGGACAGGATTCGGGGAGCGGAGGTCATGAGCAGAGTCCTGAAAAGTACACTGAAATTGACGTCATGAATAAACATGCATAGAGAACAGACACTGTAAAGTTCTAGAAGTGAAAGAATGCATGGCACATTCAGCATGACTGGATTTTAGTGAGTTCAGAGAGTATCTTTGATGGTTGAGGCTGGGAAATAAGGAAGAAAAAGATAGGAAGGACTTTCTATAACATATTAGGAGCTGGACGTTTTTCCTATAGGTAGTAGTAGGGAATCATGGACAAGTTGCCAAGCAGGAAAATGACAAAGTGATTTGAGTTTTAGGGAGATTAATCTGGCTGTTCTACGGAGAATAGATTGATAATGGCCTGGGGAAAGGATGAAGTCTGGCAAGTTTCTCTGTTCTTCTGAGTGTCTGCTCCGTAGGCCTTCCAGCCTTGCTTTGGTACTAGACCTGAGTTCTCCGAAATACCTGTCTACCCCAAATAGGTATTCTTACCCTACCCTACTCCCCTTCTTCTACATTGTGTAATGTGACAATTTCACAGTTATTGAATTTGTAAATCATAGGTCCAGACACAAATCACTATTAATCTGAACCCCAAATTTCTGTGAGAGGGAAGATGGTAGGTTTAGACAGTGTTGGATGGTTTGTTGAGTTTAACAGCCGTGACCTGGTGCTCAGAGTCACACGTTATAAAGCAGCCTGTTGCCCTTCCTTCCTCCGGCAAATGATGATGGGGAAATTCCCAAGAAAAAGGAGGCATTTTGAGTTCACTTGGACTTATTTAAATATATTAAACTAAATCCGGGGAGGCTGGTATTTTAAATGCATGACAGGAGAGTTGGCCTTTTAAAGGGGGAGATGTAAGGGGGAGATGAATATCAAGAGGATATCAAGAGAATGGAAGATACAGTTAGAAAACTATCTGAAATATATCAAGAATTTTAACATCGTTTATCCTTTGACCTAGCAATTTCCTTTCTAGTACTCCAGGTGCTCTGGATACATCAGGTGTTCTAAATTACTGGAGTCTCTTTATTTCCTCTTTGCTTTCTTCTGGAGAAATCTAGTACTCCTTGATCTATTCTCTATGCTTCAGCACCTTTAATATATTTGGAACCTGTCTACTTCTAGATTGCAGTTTTTGTCATCTGAGCTCATGCTTATGCATTTTTTTTTTGCCTGAAATATCTCTCCTGAACTTTCTTCTATATCTTTTTTTCTCGTCATTTTAAGGAACCAACCCAGACATCACATCCTGCAGGAATATTTACATTTCAGGATGGATGGTCTATTCTTCCCCTATGATACTTTCTCCGTGGTCTCATTTCACTTACATCCATGAACAGGGAAGATCTTTCTGTATAATTCTTATCACAAGAGTGCTCATCCTCTTAGAGGATACAGACCATGTCTTCTTCATCTTAATAACTTGAAAGAATACTAGAGTGCTTTGTTGAATGAATTTAATAAAAAATATGACTATAGTCAAAGATATTGAGGAGGAACAGGGTAAAGATATTGATTAATGTTATCTTTGTTTAGAAAATTGACATATTAAGATGTCTGGAGGTAAAATGAGGAAATAAAAAAGAAATACTTTCTGATCTAATGAAGGGAGAAGAAAGTCATGAGAAAAAAATAACAGTATCCAAATGCTTTCTTAAAAGGAGGAAAAAATGAAGAATCATAGAACATGTAGGATAAATAGAAAGCAAAACAGGAAATAGAACTAAATCCAAATATCAGTAATCAAAAGCAATGTAATCTCCAGGTAATAGACAATGGTATTGAGCAATGGCTTCAAAAAAGATCCAGCTGCAAGGCAATTACCAAAGGCATAAGAAAGTGGAAGCTTGCAACTAAAAGAATTAAAAATAACACTAAGCTAATACTTTTTAATACTTAAAAAAACTTCTGGTTCTTTTAAATATTTGTAGCTTACCATTGTTTGGAATATCAGTTGTAATACTAAAAGCTTGGGGAAAAATTCTCATGATAACAAAATAAGTAAATAAATAACATTAAAATAATGCAACTCATACTAAACAGGAGTGAAAACAAATGAATTTAGACACATATATCAACCAGGATAAATATAAAAATCAGGAGGACAAGCCTGAAAGCAAGTCCTCAAAGCAAGAAAATAATATATATTTTTTAATATAAAGTTTAAAACACATGAACCTGTGGTGCCTGGGTGGCTCAGTTGGTTAAGCGTCTGACTCTTGATTTTGGCTCTGGTCATGCACGACCTCACATTTCTCACATCTAGCCCTGCATCTAGCTGTACTCTGACAGTACTGAGCCTGCTTGGGATTCTCTCCTCTCTCTTTGCCCCTCTCCCCATCTCTCTCTCAAAATAAATAAATTAAGAAAAAAACGATGAGAACTTAAGCAATGCATTCTTTAGGGAGTATAAACATATGACAAAGACAATAAGAAAGGAGAAACAATAATAAACACAGAATTAATGACAGAGGTTACCTCTTATATAGAAGAAGACTGGGATCAGGCATACACAGAGGGCTTGAAATATATTGGTGATCTTTTTATTTGGTGGGTGCACTGGTAATCCATTCACTATCATTCCTTAAGCCCAAATCTGTAAATAAATAAATAAATACACACACACACACACACACGCACGCACGCACATACGCACATACGCACATATATATATATATATATATATATATATATATATATACATTTATATAGAGAGTTTTGTGTTAATATATTTCAAAATAAATTAAACACACAGGAGCACCTGGGTGACTCAGTCGGTTGAGCATCTGATTGTTATCTCAGTGCTGGTCTTGATCTCAGGGTCTGAGTTCAAGCCGCACACTGGGCTCCATGCTGGGCATGGAGCCTACTTAAAACAAAACAAAACAAAGCAAAACAAAACAAAAACAACTAAACTAAACACAGGACTCGAATATATTTTGTGAAATTTTGTAAATATTTATTAAAAATAGCGGAAAAGTACCTACATGTTAAAAACTTGACAAGAAATCAACAGATTTCATATATCTACATGATGAAATATGTCATCATTAAATGATTTATAATTCATTTTAATGTCAGAGAAAATCATTTATGATGTAATATTGAGTTAAAATATAGTAACAAGCTGGAAAATGCTGAGAATAATGGTTTCCATTATGTAAAACACATTTAATAGGGTTGAAAAGAAATAAATGAGTATCCAAACAGTAGTGTTTCCACTTGGCAAGATTGTAGATATAGTCTTCTTTCTCTTGCTTCTATATATATTTTTTAACTTCCCAGGTATTGTACGTATTATATATATTGGGATCCTTTGAGTGCAGGTAAGTGTATGGTATTTTTATGATTTAAAAACACAATCAATCATAATCAATAGCAAAGGATTTTAAGAACAAGTACCAGAAAATAGCCACACATATTTTGCTCTATAGACTTTGATTAATAAAGCATTTTTTCCTTTTGCTAGTTTATCTGGAAATCTGGTAATAGCGAATAAGTAGTATTTATAGTAAAGACAACTTCTGATTTGGTACATGGTAGTGGCCTGGATGCATTATAAATATGTGATGGGAACCATGCCTTGGGTTCCCTTGAGCTCAAGTGAATCTTATAATTGAGTGCATTTCTTGGGGGAACCCTTGGGCTGTAATGAGATATTGGCTTTTATGAAGAATGAAGCTTCTATGACAAAGTAGGTCCCACACTTGCCCAATGTGAATTTTTGCCCTCATATTTTAACTGGTATCTAGTGGGGACAATGGGTAACTGCTATACAGGTTTGAGGATGGCTGCATGTGCTCCAGTGAATATTTTCACTCAAGAGAAATGTCTAATTCTGCTATGATGGAAATATGGACTTCCTATTCTAGATTCTCGCAAGTGAATGTGATACCAGTTCTCGCCACTGGGCTGACTTAGGGCAAGCCATAAACAAGTGTTTTCTTAAATTAAAAGCAAAAATGCCTATGCAATTAAAAATATAATAGTCTTATTCTGAATTTCTAATGGTTCTTTTAAATTAATTAATTATTTAAAAATAATTACTAATGAATCTTATCACTATTTCATTAAGAATCTCAAGAATTGGCTGATATTTTCCTTTCCTTGGGCCTTTATTCTAGACAAAATTATTGGGTAGGTGATATCCATATTTGATGCCGTCAATTACAGCTTCTCATGAAAGTCTTGCACCAGTACTCTTCTGTTCATTTTGTATATTTAAAAGCAATTGCTTTCAGTAAAAAAAATACAACAACCATTTGTAATCTATTTTTAGTGAGTATTAAACCTTATTTCTGATTGTGGAATATAACCAACATTTTTCCCTCCCTTCCTTCCTTCCTCCCTCCCTTCCTTCCTTCCTTCATTCTTTCCTTCTTTCTTCTTTTACCTTTCTGCCTTTCCCTCCCTTCTTCCTTTCCTTTCTTTAAATCAAAATGGATAATAATATTAGTGAGATATTTGAGTGGGAAAGAGAGCCTCCTGGAAACTGAAAGTGCAGCTAAACCCAAAATTAGATTTTGTACCTCTTATCAAATAATTGATTCCTTGTATTTAATACCAGTCTTACTTACATGCATATTTGGGAGAGATCATGAATTCTGATCATAAATACTGATCATGAATACTGATTATGAAAAAGGTTAAAAAATTATTTTAAGAAAGCCTATGTTTTTTGATTATTGTGGCCTAGGAATTATCTTGGAACTAAATATCCTTTTATTTCTTATCCCATGTCTTCAAGTAACATATGAGAGTCTCAAAGTTAATAAATTTAAGATAGTTTGCCTCAGAACAGAACTTAGAAGACTTGTGTTAATTCTTCTGTTATGTTTCTGATTTGAAGTTCAAAAGAAGTAATAAATACCATGTTTTATTATAAATACTATATTTATAAAATATCTTTACAGTTTACTTAAATATGTTTACAGAACTATTCCTGAATAAGTTGTATTTCAGACACCAAATTTAAGTCATTTCCCTTGGGTAAGACAAATAATTATTGTCTCAATAGAGAAATATACAGTTTCAAATTTGCTTCATTGTTTAACCATCTTTGCCACAAACTACTAGCTAGCAATTGAAATTTTGACATGGACACTGGAGTTTTATTTAAGAAGTTCAATTTTGTAGATAGAATAAATTTATTCTAAATATTCCAAATGTTTCAGTTTTATAAGAAGATTTTGGTTTTTGAATACTGTAAGATATGTTAAATGCAATAATGTGATTTCTAGGAAAATTGGATCCCATTGTTTATACCAAAGAAAGCTGTCATGAGATGACAAGGAGCCATGAACTTATTGAAAAGTACAAATATTTACAGTTCTGGCCAATCGTGTTTAGGATCTCTAGCACACTCAAAACTGACTCAGTAAATTATGACAGTTCCTGCCTTGTTACCTGATGTGGTAAGTTGATGGCACCAAAGGCTGTTGTTGTATCCAGAACAAAGGCAGCTGATAGGAGAGGGTACTATTATCATGCAAAGCTTGAAATCTAGTTTCAGATCACCCCAACCCCCAGACATGCAGACGTGGAATGGATTATTTTGTAATTTAGAACCCATCTAAAAGAAAATATTTTTCTTTCTTCTTTAAGTTTTGTTGGAAATGTAAGCTTATAAATAGGAATAAATGCATAGGAACCATAGGGTTTATTGTTTCCAAAAGAGATTTGTAGGTGGCTGACTTCTCTTGTCTAGATTTTGATGGTTTGAAACAACCAGGATGATAAATGCACTCAGTGATTAAAACTGATGTCTTAAGACCTTTATCACGATCTAAAGTATTTGATTGAAATTACCATCCAATATAGTACATCTCAGTTAAAGTGATTAAATATGCATTTCTTCCCAACCTATTCTCTTCTGGGAATAAATACTACCACATCTGGCTTCAGAAGAACATCAGAGCGGCTTTGGACAAGATTACTTTCACTCATCCTAAGTTTTTTTGAAGTGAAATTACGATATCTCTCAAAGGGGAGCAAGCTGTTGTATTTATTCTAGGACTGAAAAGGCAACATGTCTTTTGACACTGTGGTGGTTCTCTAACCAGAACATTGTCAGAAAGCCCTTAAAATGAACTTAAATTATTGTGAAGATAATTAAAATTTTTTATCTATCTACCAATTGGTCTGTGTTTTGCAAAAATATTTACTTACATATTTGCATATGTACAAATGTACATATAGAGTAGGGCAGTTTCTTATAATAAACTGTATGCTTGAAACTTTGAAATAAAGACAAATGAATCCATGCCTGGACTCTGTAATATATTGCAAGTAGAGAAAGAATTGAGTTTTCCCAGCTGCATCAATTTGTCAGTTTTGTTGACAGACTGGGTACCATAAATTTCTATCCAGAGAGAATCATTCAGAGGTTCATCTCATCCAGAAAATGTCTGCAATTCTTTTTATACATAGTGTTTGCCATGAACTGAGGAAGAGATTTTGGGTGAATCTGCGTCTTCAGCTGGAGCCTCTTTTCTCTGGACTTTCCTTGGAACAGAGATGCAAGGAGAGAGTAGGATGAGGCTAGGAAGAAATAGAAAGTGTTAATGCTGTGGGTGTAGTTAAGTCTACATGGGGTGAGACAAGACAGCCACCTTGAAAATAATAAAAACTGGAGAAGTACCTGTGTATCTAGAAACCACATACCTAATAAATAACCTTTAAGATGGGGGCGCCTGAGTGGCTCGGGCGGTTGAGTGTCCGACTTCCACTCAGGTCATGATCTCACCGATCGTGGGTTCGAACCCTGCGTCGGGCTCTGTGCTGACAGCTCAGAGCCTGGAGCCTGCTTTGGATTCTGTGTATCCCTCTCTCTCTGCCCCTCCACAGCTCATGCTCTGTTTCTGCCTCAATAATAAATAAACATTAAATAAATAAACAAACATTTAAAAACTTAAGATAAATCATGTGTACAATGTGATATATAAATCAAACCGTGGAAACCATCACCTGGACTTGCTTATATGGCCACCAGTTGCTTGAGATAAGAGTAGTGAGCTGGTTTATGTACAGCATAATGATAACACATACAGAGGATTCTGTGTGAACTAGTAAAATGAACTCAACTTTTGTAGATGTGTGGAATGTCTTAGTTGAGGCATGCAGACTAGTGAAAAAAGTTACTTATGTTTCCAGTTGAATGTTTGAGTTACTCTACATCTTTGAGCATATGACTTCTGAACTAAGAATATAAGGACTAACTAATATGCTTCCCTCTTTCCTACCCATTGTCAAGTTTTAAAACTCTTCCAGAAATTATTTGACGACAATAGCCAAAAAGTATGGAAAGAGCCTAAATGTCATGGACAGATGAATGGATAAAGAGGAGACTCTTAAATACAGAGAACAAACTGAGGATTGCTGGAGGGGCTGTGGGTGGGGGGATGGGCTAAATGGATAAGCAGCATTAAGGAAGACACTTGTTGGGATGAGCACTGGGTCATATACATAGGGTAGGAATCACTGAAATCTACTCCTGAAAACATTATTGCACTACATGCTAACTAACCTGGATGTAATTTAAAAATTAATTAATTAATAATAAAAAAAAAGAAATTACAGACTTTAGGAGAACTGAGTGATTTTCTTGAGTTTCAGCTAATAAGAACAGAAGTTGGACCTGAATCTATATCTTTTGGTGTTTAAATTTTTTTTTAAATATGCCGTTTTTCTTAAAACCCCTCCCAAACTTACGGTTCATGATACTGATATGTATCAATTCCACGTAACTGCTGGAATCAGATTGCAAAGACTTGTATTCCAAACTAGATATATGGGAGATAAAAAGACTGTATAATTGTGGTTACCGTGGTCTTTGCATTTAGTATGCAATTTTATGTATGCTATCTTTGAGCTTCATTTATCTATGGTATTATTTCCATATCCAGATTCAGTATTGTATGTGGGGGTTTTATTTTTTTATTTTTTTTTATTATTATTTTTTTTTTATTAAACTTTATAGTTTATTGTCAGGTTGGTTTCCATATAACACCCAGTGCTCTTCCCCACAAGTGACCT
>JAQQST010001870.1:0-11466 GCA_028646485.1 Cryptoprocta ferox
TATCAATATTATTTTTCACAGAGCTTGAACAAATAATCCTAAACTTTGTATGGAACCACAAATGATCTCAAATAGACAAATCAATCCTGAAAAAGAATATCAAAGCTGGAGATATCACAGTTCCAGACTTCAAGCCATATTACAAAGCTGTAGTCATCAAGACAGTATGGTGTTGGCACAAAAACAGACACATAAAGAATAAAAAAGCCAGAAATTGACCAACAAATATATGGTCAACTAATGTTTGACAAAGCAGGAAATAATATCCAATGGAAAAAAGACAGTCTCTTCAACAAATGGTGTTGTCAACACTGGACAACAACATGCAGAAGAATGAAACTGGACCATACATAAAAATAAATTCAAATGGATGAAATACCTTCATATAAATAATCAGAATCCTATAGGACAACAGGCATCAACCTCTTTCACCTCAGCCAACAACTTCTTACTAAACATGTGTCCAAAGGCAAAAGAAACAAAAGCTAAAATGAACTATTAGCACTTCATTGCGATAAAAAAAAAAAAAAAAAAAAAACTTCTGTGCAGAGAAGGAAACAATCAACAAAACTACAAGGCAGCCTATGGAATGGGAGAAGATATTTGTAAATAACATATCTGATAAAGGGTTAGTATTTAAAATCTATAAAGAACTTCTCAAACTCAACATCCGAAAAACAAATAATGCAGTTAAGAAATGGGCAGGAGACATGATTAGAAATTTTCAAAACAGACATCCAGATGGCTATAAGACACATGAAAAGATGCTCAATATCATTCATCATCAGGAAAATACAAATCAAAACCATAATAAGATATTACCTCGCACCTACCAGAATGGCTAAAAGTAACAACACAGGAAACAACAGATGTTAGTGAAATTGAGGAGAAAGGGGAACACTCTTACACTGTTGGTGGGAATGCAAGTGGTGCAGCCACTGTGAAAAACAGTATAGAGGTTCCTCAAAAATTAAAAAATAGAACTACCCTATGACTCAGCAATTGCACTTTTAGGTATTTACTCAAAGGATACAAAAATACTGATTAAAAGATCACTAGAACCCCAATGTTTATAGCAGCATTATCAACAATAGCCAAACTATGGAAAGAGTCCAAATGTGCATCATCTGATAAATGGATATAGTAGATGTGGTATAAATATGCAATGGAATATTACTCAGCCATCAAAAAATTAAATCTTGCCATTTGCAATGACTTGGATGGAGCTAGAATGTATTATGCTAAGTGAAATAAGTCAGTCAGAGAAAGACAAATACCATATGATTTCACTCATATGTGGAATTTAAGAAATAATACAAAGGAACATATGGGAAGCAGAGTTAAGGAATACAGCCAATAATATTGCAATAGCAATATAATGGCATAGATAGTAGCTATACTTGGGGTAAACATAGCATAATGTATAAACTTGTCAAATCTGTAAGTTGTACACCTGAAACTAATGTAACATTGCATCAGAGTCAAAAGAAGTCAAAAGAAGAAGTAAAATCAAAGTCAAAAGAAAAAGTAAGCAAAGCAAAACAAAACAAAACAAAATGTATGGTGAGCTCATAAAAATATTATTCAGGAGGACTGCAAATAAAATTAATACAAAAAAGTAGCTCAATAAGTATTTATTGAGCAGTTACCAATATCTAAAGTAAGTCCCGAAATATAGAAAGTATTTAATAAGTGTTTCTTTAACTGATTTAAACATAGAACTTCATATAGTGGCTCTATCTATGTAAGGTACTATGAGAATACTTAATCCAATTGCATTCCAAAAATTATAATTTTAAACACAGTACTGTAAATGAGTAATTTAAAGTTGTCAAAGATCCTAGGGCTAAACAAGGACTCAAACCCAAGTATATAGACTCCAAAGACCATGCAGGATCCACTATCCCACACTTCTCCTCTTTAAGCCCAGGATAATGCATGAGTTACTTAAAAAAAAATATTTAGACATTCATGAAAGTTCAAGCCACAAATATCTAGAAAAAGTAGCACCAAAAATAACTAGATGTTTCAATAGTCACCATTCTAAATATTGGAAATATTGGAATCCCATGAATATTACACATGGGTAATTTCAGTAGGCCCATGTGTCTAGGACTGCCTTCTCTCTGACTGACCCTTTAATTTAGCTTCTCTATTGACTCATAAAAGTACATTTTGAAGCTAGCTAATATCCCAAACTTAGAACCATTGGACTTCCAGTGTTGACCCTGATATCTCTTTTAGTATGTCTTTTCAGCCGGTTTTGAAATCTTGTTTCAACACCTCTCAGGCCCCGGCTAGATACCACACTGTTTTCTGTTCTGGCTTCCTCATTATCATTTCTCCATAAGCTCTATTTTCTAAGCTCAGTATATCCCCTTGTCTTGGATGAGACTTTCATATTCTAATTTTCCACAACCTAATTCCAGCCAATTTTTTTAACCACTCTATGCCTGCTCTTTACCTTCTTTAAAAGAAAAGGATGATACTGATAATGCATCATCAATCTATGGCTGTAGGTACACATAGCTGATGTACTAATGTAGTACTTAGCTACATAAGTAATTTTGCAAGCACATTTCTGATTTTCACACATTTGCCCAAGAACTGTAAGTATTTAAATTTAATTTCAAATTCAATTTTATTAAGTACTTTCCCGATTTAAGAGAGTATCCGGGATAGACAATGTAAATGATATGGTCCATCTGAGGTTGTATTTCAGTATAGATGGCAATATACAAATGTATATATAGCCGATCCTTGAATAACGTGGGGGTTAGAGGTTGCATATAAGTTTGGACTTCCCAACAACTTAACTACTAATAACCTACTGTTGACGTGATGCCTCACCAGTAACATAAACCATTGATTAACATATAGTTTGTATGTCTTATGTATTACTTACTGTATTCTTACCATAAAGTAAGGTAGAGAAAAGAAAATGTTGTAAAGAAAAGGATAAGGAAGAGAAAATGGATTTTTCAGTACTTTACTGTATTTATCAAAAAGTAAAATAAAATAAAACATGTAAGTGAACCCTCACAGTTCAAATGCATGCTGTCCAAGGGTCAACTATATATACAAAATGTCAGAAGAATGTAATCTCATTTAAAATTATATAATGTGTCAAAATGGAAGAAAAAATGCGATATTGTGGAAAACTTAGAATCATCTCCCAATATTGTATTTTCTTTTATCTATATTTATTTATTTTACTTTTCTTACATTATTCTTTAAACTTTCCGTCCATATGTTATTAGATTAGAAGCATTTTGTGAAAGAGAACTTCTTAGTTCTATTCAACATTATATTTCCAACCCTTAAAACAGTATCTAATAAATGCTATGTGCTCTATTTATTGAATAATAAATAAACTATTTATTGACTGAATTATAGGAGTACATATGGTGCCACAACTTACTAATGACATTTCTAGAATAACAACAGTTATTAGTAAATTATAGTGGAATCGCTGTTGTCAAAATATTGACTAAATTCCAACATTCTTGATTTATAAAAATGCTTATCAGGGTACCTTTGTGGCTTAGTTGATTGAACTTCCAACTCTTGATTTCAGCTCAGGTGATTTCCACCTTGGGCTCTGCACTGACAGCACCAAGCCTGCTTAGGATTCTCCTTCTCCTCACTCTGCCTCTACTCCACTGGTGCTCTCTTTTTCTCTCTCTCAAAATAAATAAATATTTAAAAAATAAAAATGCTTATCAAACCCATCCAATGCATATACATTTGTACCCTCCTTCCAATGATACTATAAAGGTAATAATAAGATGATATTAAAAGTATAAACCCGTTAATCAGATCATCTCAAACTCTCTTCACTATCAGACAAATGATTCCCTACGTGCACTATTTCCTTCAAGTGGGTCATAATTAAAGTTTGCACATTCTACCATTCAGTCACTGAAATTTATTGTGCTTATTCAGTGCCTAAACAAAGTCCTAATTATTAAAGAGGAAGTATTATAGAAAGAATAATCAAGTAGATTGTACTATATGAATACTTTATATACTCAACTATTTATGTAAACAACACAAAGATAATGTTTATGAGAATTTCTCTCATTTGATTTTGAGGGATTTTTGGTACATTTTCACTGAGAAAGATAATTTTGTCACTATTAAAAAGCAATGTCTTTAGAAATAATTCCATTTTTCTTAGTTCATGAACTGTTAGCCTATCAACTGGAAATTATGAATTATTCCAGTGCCAATGTTAATGCCCATGACTACCAATAAAGTTAGAAATAGTATTTCTAATTTTAATACAAAGTATTGGACATCAGAAAATATATTATCATTCATCTTTATATTTAATCTTCTATGAAGTTTGAGTCATGTAGTAAAAACTGATTCTAATACTGAAAATACTTAGAATATGTTTTTGGAAGAAACTGATTTTAGATCCACCAACACAGATTACTGAAAAGCACTGGATTATTAAACTTGGAAAATGGAAATTAACATTCAAAGATAAAAACAGTACTTGAAAACAAAGTTGTATGCTCAACAGATGTTTTTCATATTTTTTCTTTTATGATTGATACTTGGTTAACAGGCTACATTTATTTAATTTTAGCTAATGAATTCATTTAATTTTACCCCTACCTAAATAATAATAATAAAATGGATATAGATACTGAAGTTAATTAACATATCAGTGCTATAGAGTTTATGCAAGCTAGTATAAATTAGTATAAAATATGAACTAGAAAATCCATATCTCATAAGTTTATGCTATTTTCTCTATTTGGAAATATTAGCATGGTTTTATTTTGTTTATTGTTTTTTTAATTTTTTTTAAGTTCATATTTTGAGAGAAAGAGACAGAGTGCTAGCAGGAGATGGGCAGAGAGAGAGAGGGAGACACAGAATCTGAGGCAGGCTCCAGGTTCTGAGCTGTTAGCACTAAGCCCGACGCCAGGCTCAAACCCATGAACTCTGAGATCATGACCTGAAGTCAGACACTTAACCAACTGAGCTACCCAGGCCCTGCAACATATCTGTTTTTAAAACTTCCCCTTCCTCATTATAACCTTTGTGTATTTTAGGTCTGTATTACTGAAACACATATTATTTCTTATATTTTAATTGTTTCAGAACTTTAGGGTGGTGTGTGTGTGTGTTTGGGTGTACAGAGACAGACACATTTTTCCAGTGTTTTCACATAATGTAACACTATGGGAAATACAATGTATCTTTTTACTTTTAACAATTATGAGTATCCTGAGTAGACTTGAAACTCTTCATTTATTTGCCCATTTAACAAGTATTATGGAGATGTTGCTATGGAACACAGGTTCCAGTTCAATTTGAGCTTCTAAAGAGGAAGGAAATATAAAAGAAAATACTACACAATTTTTTCTCATTACAATTCC
Organism: Cryptoprocta ferox; assembly: GCA_028646485.1. Taxonomy (NCBI): domain Eukaryota; kingdom Metazoa; phylum Chordata; class Mammalia; order Carnivora; family Eupleridae; genus Cryptoprocta; species Cryptoprocta ferox. Next base: position 5,397 of record JAQQST010001870.1, read on the forward strand.
ATAAATGAAAACTATATATTGTATAACAAGAGAATAGAAACTGGCTTAGAGTAGGGGGCCAGAGCTGAGTCCTGAAGAATTTACAGGAGTGAGACTGACAGAAATGGAGGATAAAAACTTTCCAAGCAGAACGACCAGGAGGTATGTGAGTGTAGAACATGAGGTAATGAAATGCTTGACTTGCACAAGGAGCTAAATTAAGTACAGGTTGTCCACAGTATAACGATTGATTAGAAGAGAAATTCTAAACAAGATTTTAGATGTAGGTAATAGATTCCATTTTCCATCCTTGTAATCTTTATAAAAGATTCTGTAAAATATTTTAAAAGCATGGGAAACTACTAAAGTATCTTAAGCAAAGGAGTGACAACCGAGGTTTGCAGTGCCTAACCTGCCAAGCCCACACTTAGCTACTATTTCCCTTCTGCATTCCAAACTTTACAGATATTTCTCTTTGGATAATACTAATGTAGAATTACACAGGGAACAGAATCCTTGGAAACAGTTCCATTTTAGCTAAGTTAACATAGTACAAAGCCACCACATTATTCATGTATTAAATGTGTGCATATTTTTGGTTCTCATATTGACAATACTCTGAGTTTAAAAAAATGCACTAATTTTAATCTTAAGAGCAATATAATACGTAAAGATAATTGAATAGGCTAAACAGAAATAGGGAGACTATAATTTATTATGTTTTCTTAATTGCTTTAGGAAAATATTATGGTACAGATAGAATAACTTCATTATTATAATTAGTAGTATTAGCAAGAACAAAATCTGCATGACTCATCAATTACTACTGCATTGATTTTGAACCAAGAATTTTTTAATGTATAATATAATGCTTTATTTTTGCTTAATAAGATGATACTCATTGTTTTCAATAGAGACAAAATAATAGGTCATTCACAACTATATAGCATTTCAAAGTGTACGTAATATGTTTCAAGTGTTAGATTAACTGGCTTTAGGTCTCCATATTTTAGATTAACAAATTAAGCTCAGAGCTGTTAGGTACTTGGTCAAGGTCAACTACTTGATATATGACTGTAGTGAAACTTAAATCTTTTGACTAATTGCAATGCCCTTCTAACTATAACACTCACACATATTTAAACATATATTTATATATATTTACAAATTAAATCAACACATGTACTCTCCTTCCAATGATACTATAAAGATAATAATAAGATGATATTAAAGGTATAAACCCATCTTTTGGTGAAAGATCACCAAAAGATGAAAGATTTCAAGTATTTTCTAGAAAGAACATATAAATGGAAGTGCAGTGACTAAAAAACAAAGTAAAGGTTTTGTAAATTAGAATGAGTACAGGAAGGTTATAACAAAAGAGAGAACCTCTCTCCTAATAAAAATTCTGGAAATATTCTCAGACAGGCTAGGATGAAAGCATAAGTTGTGATACTACAATTGGGGAATTAATTGCAACAGTATTCAAGAGTCTCTTGCCTACAGGCCCTATACCGAGATACAAAACCAGCACTTACTGTCAGCTGTGGAAGGAAACAGCTAGTTTCTAAGCATTAATCTTGGATAAATGTAAAAACATATTTTCAAAATAAATTCAATAAATTTCCTGAGGAGAAACAAAGGAGTCCATTTGAATGTGTTTCAAAGGAAAGCTTTCCTAATTGTATTATTTTGGGAAATGCCAACATTATAATTTATTACTTATTCACTTGCCCTAATCCAATCTTTGCAGGTAAATAAGCCTTCCTATATACACTAAGTACATTAGGATACTTCCCACTAATTCATTTTAAATAGGAATAGAAACCATGAATCAACACATATCTGATATAGACTGCAGGGAAAAACACGATAAAGGTAAACAAATAGAAAAAAATTTAAAGGAAGCAAAAAATCCTAGGAACATATGAGAGTTTAAATACCTTAAATTTTCACGCTGTAGAAGGGATTAATAAGAGAGTATATCTATAAAACAAGAACAGACTCATATGAAAAATAAAAAGAAATAATTAAAAAGATGTCTTAGAAATTCATATAATATGTAAAAGAAATATAACATACATGCTCTAAAATAGTGCTCTAATCAAAAGTTGTACAGATGAATGGTTTTAACAAAGTGAATATATCCCTTTAATGATATAATGATCAAAAGATAGAATATTATGGGGTGCCTGAGTGGTTGTCAGTTAAGCATCTGACTCTTGATTTCAGCTCAGGTCACAATCTCACGGTTGATGAGATTGAGCCCAGAGTGAATCTCTGTGCTGACAGTGTGAAGTCTGCTTGGGATTCTCTCTCTTTCTCTCTCGCTACCCTTCCCCCATTCTCTCTCTCTCTCTCTCAAAAATAAATAAGCATAAAAAAAGAGATAAAATATTATTAACAGCACAGCACTCCTGTCATCCCCCCTTCCAGTATCTCTCTTCCCAGCAAATATTACTATGCCAATTAGTTCTCCCTGATTTTTTTAATTTAAAATGTATTTGTACAGTATAAACTCCTATGATTGGCTTCCTTTCCTCAACATCTTTGGGATTATTTCATATTATGTTGCTCAGTTATCATTATTTTCATTTTCATTGCTGAATAGTAATTCATTGTATGAATATACAACAATTTATTAATTCTGCTCATATTTGACTTGGTTTCAGTTTGGGGCTGTTATAAGTAGTGCTGCTATGGACATCATTAAGCTTGTCTTCAATTGTATATATACACACATTTCGGTTGCATTTACACTTACGAGAAGATTTGTTGCTTCAAAATGTGTATAAATGTTCAATTTAAGAGATACTGCCAGATTGCTTCCCAAAATGATTCTAAAACCTATAATCTCATCGGCAATTGCTCCACATCTTTGTCAGCACTTGACTCAGTCTTTTTATTTTTGCAATTCTAATGGGTATATGGTAATATTATATGGTTATATTATACCTAATATATATCTCCTTAATGACTAATGAATTTAGCATTAGTCAGTATATTTATTGGTCTTTTTGATGGCCTCTTATAAAGTGTCCAGTTGAGCCATTTACTATTTCTCTTTTTGAATTTTCTCTTTTTCTCAGTGACTTGTAGGAGTTTTATCTATAAATATACAGGATATGAGTTCTTTGTCAGATATAAGTATGGAAAATATCTTCTCTCAGTGGGTGGCTGGAATTTTCACTCTTTCAATGATTTTTTTATATTTTGTGTGTTCTTAAAAAGTCTTTACATATCCTAATGTCATTAAGGTATTTTCCATTGTCTTCTTGCAGAAACATTACAATTTTATTTATCACATTTTGATCTGCAATACAGTACCAAGTAGAGTCAAGATTTTTTTTCACATGAATATCCAATATTTTCAGCAATAATTATTGGTAAATGAAAACATATCCTTTTTCCAAAACACTCCAATACTGCCTTGTGATAAATCAATGACCATGTATGTGTGGGTCTCTTTGTGCACCCTCAGTCCTGATTTATTGGTCTACTCTTGTATTGGTATTAACTATATTAATTATTACAGCTTAATGCTAGGTATTAAAATCTGATACTATTAATATAGCAAGCTTGTTCTTCAAGATTGACTTGGCTATTCTGATTTTACATTTTTACAACAAAATTTCCAGAATAGTTTTTTTTAAATCAGTTGAAGGCTTAGAAGACAAAAGCAAGGAAATATGCTAGAATATAGAATTTAAAAATAAAAACCAAAAAGTGAAAAAAAGAAGAGATATAGGATATCAAACCAGGTGTACAAATTCCCCCAAATAAGAAATTCTTTAAAAAATAATAGAGAAAGCAGAGACAGACTTGCCGAACACAGACAAAATTTTTAAGGAGGGCCTAAGGAGGCTTGCCCCACCTCCACCTCAAAACCCACTCCCACCTTTAATGCTATCAGTAAATGCCAGCACAACCATCACTTGGAATTACTATTCTAAATACCTGAGATTGCAAAACTTTTTAAAAGTAAGAGTGATAGCTCATTCTCCTGCAGATTAAGGCAGAAGGTATTCAACAAAATGGTATTTGACTTGAAATTTAGATATATTTTTATTTAAAAACAAAGCACTTCTACACTTTATAAAGTCAGGGTTTTCAAGGTTTATATTATTTTACAAATGAATTTCACTTCATTTAAAAACTGTGTTTCTTGTAATGTATTAAGGCATTCTAAAATATATGCATAATATGAAAAAAAGCAAGTTGTTAAAGTATACATTCAAAATATCCAGGAAAAAATTAAACTCAGTGAGTGGACACTTTGCTCGAATTCAAATTACATTACTTTATGCAGTTAAAAGTAAATGAGCTTAATTGTTGTTAGCAAAGATTATCTTTTTAGATTTTTTTATGGTTTGTATCTTTCTATCTTCCTCTTATAGTAAATCTCAAATAGCATGGACATTTTTTGTTAAAATCTGTTTGAAGTTCAAACTAGTTTTCACATAATTGTTTTAAAGAATTAATGAATCTGTGAAAACTCTCAAGGTTCATTTGCAGTGTTCTCAGTTGATACCATGAGGCTTCACTTTTGAATTATGCCCTTGTCAAGGAGTCTGGACTATTTGATTTGAGGTGTGATTATAACATAGTTTTTCAATTAATGTGTACTAGTTTCATGGCATAACTCTGGCCAATGTTAACACTTCAACCTCATTAAGATACAATGTTATATAAGTAACTATTGTTAGCCCTAATATTAATTCTCTGTCCTCAAGTAATTGAACCTAATAGCAGTGGCACAGAAAGAATTACTGATTTAATTTAGGTCATTTCTCAGTGAACATTTTAAGCTAAGCATAATGTAAACTACCATGAATTGACCTAGGATAAGTACAAATAATATTATATTAAAATAAATAATTCATTTGGAAAACATTGATATTATAGTTGTTCAGATTATGGAGGCGATTCTAAATATGCTTGTTTACAATTACTAACACTAACTAACTCTATATTCAGATTGCTTTAAGTAAGCAATCTTGGTGATAAGCACTTGTAATTCATCCTGTTTGCTGTCAACAATTAATGTAATAATTAAAGATATTACAGAGATAGTATGGAGAAGAGAAGGAAGGAAGGAAAATGAAGGAAGCAGAGATGGATACTCAAATAGGCTTAATCCAGATTTTAAGAGACTTTTGTGTTTTGGGTAAAATATAACTGCATGATACATTTGGTATTGGAGTAGGAGAGTAGGTAGTCTGGGAAAGTATGTATTAAAAGAGAAACTAATATTAATTACAAATGTATTATATGTTAATTATTATGCCATATATATGTATATATATAACCTATCTCATTTAATATTCAGAAGAATTCTAGAAGATATATATTATTATTCTTATTTGATAGTTAGAAAGATTGAAACGCAAAGACTGAAGTAACTTGCCCAAAGTCAAACAGAAAGTAATTGATTTGTAGTGTGTATATGTTGGCAAAAAGCCAGTTCTGCATCTTTTTTACTTTTTTTTTATCACTATAAACAAATTTTCTTCTGGAGACTATGGCTTCCCAGGTCCAATTCACTGGGTCTATGGGCTTTAAATAGAGCTGACTCCCACCCCTCTCAGTTGGGGGGTGAATTGGACATGGCTAATAGAAACATTTCACCCTCCAGGTCAAAGTTATTGGTTCATATATCAGCTCATGATTCAAGTCAAAAGAATTAGTCTAACTTTTATTTGATCTACCAAAAAAATATGTACTTCCTAATCCTGGTGAACACAAAAGATATATGTATATTTATAGTTATTATCTACTGAAAATGAAGCCAGAGAGATTGACACCAATGATGAAGAGTAAGTTACCACAGGAAAAAAATCAACACAGTAAAACCTTGGATTGTGAGTAATTTGTTCTGCGAGTTTTCCACGAGACAAGTAAATATTTCTAATAAATTTTCATTTGATAAACAAGCAGTGTCTTGAAATACGAGTAGTACATGATGGCTAATGTCACATGATCAGAACTGAGCCAATGGTTCTTGAAATTTGCCTTGATACACAAGTACTTTGGATTACAAGCATGTTTCTGTAATTAATTATGCTTGCAAACCAAGGTTTTACTGTATTTA
>JAQQST010001871.1:0-11464 GCA_028646485.1 Cryptoprocta ferox
TTAATTCATCAATTTCTGCATTTATCCTTGACTCTTTCCTACTGCTTTTCTTAGGTTTATTTTGTTCTGGGGGCACCTGGCTGGCTCAGTTGGTTAAGCATCCGACTTTGGCTCAGGTATGACCTCATGGTTTGTGAGTTCAAGCAACACATCAGGTTCTGTGCTGACAGCTCAGAGCCTGGAGCCTGCTTCAGATTCTATGTCTCCCTCTCTCTTTGCCCCTCCCCTGCTCATTCTCTCTCTCTCTCTGGCTCTCTCTCTCAAAAATAAATAAACATTTAAAAAAGTAAAAAACATTGTTTTTTTAACTTCTGAAATCGGATGTTTAATTCATGATTTTCACTCCTTTTTTATATATTGAAGATGTCAAAAGTTATAAATATTCCCTCTAAGTATAGCTTTCTGGAAATCTCATATGTTATGATAAATAGTGCTCTTATTCTCATTAATTTCTAGATATTCATAATTTATATTTATTTCACTTACAAGTTGTTTGGGGGAAGTTTTTAAAATTTTATATTTATTTACTTTTCTAAATGTTTGAAATGTTTATTTTTCTAAATGTTACTCACTTTTTTAAATATTTTAAATTTTTTTCATTGTTTATTCCTTTTTTGGTCATAGTTTTTTTTTATTATGGACTTCTAATTTTTATTCCACTATGATCAAAAGACATCATTGGATTCCTTCCAATCTAAAGTACTTATTAAGGTTTTCTTTATGACCTAATGTACGGTCATTTTTGTAAGTTTTCATAGCCCTTAAAATAGTTGGCTTCTTTTTTTTAAAGCTTATTTAGATTTTGAGAGAGAGCAAGAGAGCAGGGAGGGACAGAGAAGAAGAGAGAGAATCCCAACTAGGCTCCACGGTCAGCATGGAGCCAATGCAGGTCTCAATCCCATGAATAGTGAGATCATGACTTGGGCTGAAATTGAGAGACAGACACAACCTACTGAGACATCCAGGTGCCCCAAAACTAGTTGGTTTATGTTGAAAGGCACTAAATATGGAATATTCTATTAAGTAATATATTTATAACAATTGTCCAAATCATTGTCTACTTTTTAAATCGTCTTGCTCTGTGGGCTTATGTTACTGATATAATATAACTCTACAAACAAGAATACAATTGTTATCATTATTTAAACAAAAGTTACATAAGATAAAGACAAAACTGGTGAGAAAAAAAGAAAACAAAAATAGAAAATGCCTAATTCTCATCTTTTATAAGAGGGGGGTCAATATATGCCATTTCATTTCTCAAGCTGTAAAATAAGAATATTTAAATTAATGGAGATAATTACTAGTAGATCTAAAAATATGCTGCAGTATGTATTTTCAAGTTACTGAGACATGACGGAGGACTTGGGAGGGGGCATAAAGGAAAGAGATATTATATATCAACAGAAAGGAAACAGAACACAGCAAGAAAACCAAAAATAGGATCATACATAAACACTGATACAAGAGAATTACATCCAAATATCTATCACAGAAATTAAGAGAGACAAAAACCACTTTCTAAAATAAATTGACTCCTAAATTGAAAGAGGTAAAAGAAATAAGTTCCAAACATATACTGTAACCAAAATGATATAAAAAAAATGTAATCCATAGCTTTAGTATAAAAGGGTAGCCAAAGGAAAATCAGAATTACACAAATAAAAACAGAACAAATACAGCAATACCAAAATTGGGAAAAATACACAGAACATTAAACCAAACAGTTATTCTTTTTTGGATGAAAGTTTCCTTGTTCAGGTAAGTTACTTAAAGAGAACACATGGGTGATATGTTTTAGCACTACTTGATATTTAAATTTATTTTTAGGTTGCCTTCACACATAAATGAAAATATGGCTGATATGAAAAATTAGGGCCACACAGCTTACCCATAGGACTCTTTATGTATTGCGTGGTTGACAACTGGTATCTAACGCTCCCAAGAAAATACTAAATTCCCCTTGACTTATTTTTTTTTCCTCATACTTTTGACTGACATTTATCTTCTGCTTGGATACTGCATCTTTATGGCATAATTTTGTTGTTGATTTATATCATATGCCTGGCATACATTACTGCCATTAATTCTTAGAACAACTCTATAATATTTGAGGTTTACTGAAACCCATTCAAAGTGATGAACTCCAGTGTTAGTTATGGGAAGGCAGACTCTACAGTATTTTGATAAATACACCTAAACTGTTGTAACTATACAGCACTCTCTTAGACAAATTCCAAGAAATTTGCTAAAACTCTGCTGCTAATATAAAGATCTTCTTGATATTGCATTTTATCAGAGTTCATAATAACCAGCTTATATGAATACATAAAGATAAGACTTAGGACGTATCATCCAAAAAGCAAGTTTTTATCTACCAATTAATTCTTCTACAAGATTATAGTCATTCTTTTAAATATTATGATGTATCCAAACATACAGAAAATTACAGTATAACAAATATCCATGTAACCACAATCCAGGGTTAACAATATGTTAAAAAATTCTACTATCTTTGTTTTAGGGTTTTTTTTTAAATAAAAACTAATCAAAGTCTGGAACTAATCATTCCAGACTTTAAGTTCCCTTAATACATCTCTCAGGTCTCATTCTGCTACCTCTCTTCTCAGAGACAACCACCAACCAGCTCATCTGGGTTTCTACATTTTATTACACATGTTTATATGTATACTAAGTTTGCACTGTCTGATTTTTATTAATATATATTGTCTCATGCTATACTTTGTACAACATTTTTTTTTGAAATCTATCACTTTCGAAACATTTTAACATGATAGAAAACATTAATCTCTCAGTACTTGAAATGAATGTGGCTTCTCTATTTGTTATGGTCAGGAAATTTATGCATCAGATCTCACACATAAGTCTATTAGATAAAATGTGGTAACCGAATTGTTCAAACCTGCATCCTTGAAAACATTTTGTCTATTTGGTTTATTAGTTACTAAAAAAGCCAGATGCAAATCTCCTGTTGTAATTGTGGATTAGTCAATTTCTCTTTATAACTCTGTCCATTTTTGCTTTAAATATTATTTCTACAAATTTTTTTCTTGTGATAAGAACTATTAGCAACTTTCAAATATAGAATAGAGTATCGTAAATTATAGTCACCTTGCTATATATTACATCCCCAGGACTTATTTATCTAATGACTAGAAGTGTGGATCTTTTGACCACCTTCACTCTTTATTTAATATTTAAATATGCTTTAAATATTTTGAGGCAATGATATATACGTTTTAATTTTATTGCTTCTTGGTGGAATATTCCCTTTATCTCTATCTTGCATCCCTTTTCATTCTTATTAAATGCTTTGCATGTTAAATATTTTTTGTTTATTATCAATAAGCATTTACTTGACTAATATTTTCTGGTACATTTTTTCCAAAAATCTATTTCACCTTTCTGGGTCATGATACAATGTTTTGTGTCTATTTATAAATGAAATATGTCTACATACTGTTTTTTGACTAATATGAGTCTGCTTTACATATGTGAATTTACTATGTTTATTTTTAGAATGTCCCAGATTGCTAGGTCACTTCCTAGTCTGTGAGTAATTTTACTACTCTCTATTTCAAGGACTAGACAACATTTGAATGGTTCTAAGCTTTATGCAGAAAGCTCCCTACCAGGCATAGGCCTAGATTTCATCTGTGATTTGAGTCCAGGTCGTGGAACCTTAGCAACAGTAGCACATGTCCAGTTCTAAAACCATTCAGCTTCAGCTTCCCTCACTTGCAACTATGGCTTTAAAATATTCCTTTATTTCTACTTTTTAGGGCCTTTCCTTGTGCTTTCAAGAATTGACATGTATCTTTGAAAGTTTATTGTTAAATTTATCAACATGTGTTTTAGATAGGAGTATGATTTTCTACATCAGTTTAGAATACCGCATTGACCAGAAATCTGATATACTATTCCTTGTCTTTGAAATTCAGTAACTTCCCTAAATCTTATCTTAATATGGTTATCCTCTATTAGTTTTTCCTAAAACATAATTAGCTTTACTGATTTGCTTTAATTTAGTAAGTACTAAACTATGAATTTGAATGTTGATTCTATTACCACTAGCTCCATTCTCTACTTAAGCATTTCATTTGGTACATGCAGTATTTGTATTTGCTTGTTTGTTTGTTTGTTTGTTTTTAAATTTTCATATGTATCATCTTCTTTCAGGTAACAAGCACTTCTTTATCAATGGTAATTCTTTGCACCCTGTCCTCTATAACCTTGGGATGTGTTTCTGCTGTGTCAGTTTTACCTCTAAGACTGGAGTAAACAATTAACATGTAAATGTACTGAAGTATTCAGTTGTTAAGAGGTCATTTCTCCCCAAATTTATCAGAAATCCTAGTCTGCCTCACAAATCCTGCATGCATTGAAGATGGCCCCCAAGGTGGGAAGGTTTCTCCAGGTTGGGTTACCCAACATGTGAGTGCTACTCCTTGGGAGCATCTATGCCTTTGCAGCCCTTAGACTGGCTGCTTCCCAAAGAACATGCCTGACAAATGTATTATGATTTGGTTCTAGTCAAGCAATATTCGCTCATAGCACCAGTTCCTCATACTATGCTCTTGCCCATCACCTAGCAAAAACTCTATTTAAAGGGTATTGCAGTTGTAAACAGAGAGTTCAAACACCTAAGGCTTGATGACTTTAAGGGGAAATATTAGTGTTATTCTTCTAGCCTTTGGATTTCACCATTGTTTGTCCTACAGAAATCGATGCTTTTAGTGACAAAGCCAATGAACTTCATGATAAATTGTAAAGTTGTTGCAGTTTCAGTAGATTCCCACTTCACCCATCTTGCCTAGATAAACATACCAAGAAAGAATGGCAGTTTGGGCCACATGAACATCACACTCTTGTCAGATTTGACTAAAGAGATTTCCTGAGACTATAGTGTACTGTCAGAAGGCCCTAGTGTTGCTCTAAGACATCTATCTCTGGATGTCAGAAGGTCTCTAGTGTTGCTCTAAGATCTCTATCTTCATAACTGACCCCCGTAGAGTTGATAAGTATTTGAGTGTCCATGATCTCTCAGTGGGCCAAAATGTAGAAGAGACCCTCCACTTGGTAAAGTCATTCCAGTTTGTAGAAATCCAATGAAGAAGTCTGACCCGCAAACTAGACACCGGATTCTCCTACAATCAAGCCAAATCCAAACTAGACACCAGATTCTCCTACAATCAAGCCAAATCCAACTGCTTCCAAAGAATACATTGAGAAGGTAAATCAGTAATCATCCCATGTGTACCTGTAGCTTCTCACATCAAAAAAGAACCACAGTTGGAATTCACTTTTAGCATTTGAAAGATGATTATTTATAGAAGACAGAAAGCCAATTATGCTTGTAGTCATAAATAATACTCTAAATGTTTTGATTCTATAACATTGGCTAAGGCTTTTAAATATACTCACACATATCAAGAGTCCTTTATTAGTAACCTCTGAAGGGCTAGTTAGTTTATAGAATGCTGGTTTACCTATTTCTTGGATTGTGTCTTTAGTGGGAAGAGGAAACACTCTTCTTTATTAGCCTGACTTAAACCTTTATGTAAACCTGAGTAGTACAACAAGCACTGAGAGCTTCTGATCAAGGGTCCTGAAATTTTCTTCTTGAATTTCTTTGTATTAAACTGAATTTTCTTTTAAAGTAGCAAAGATCATGGTTTTAAGGTGTTAACATCAGCAGTCTAATTTAACTCTTACAATGGATGTGTATGTACTTGAAACAAATGTGAATCATGTTTTTTTAAAAAAAAACATGCTGATAAAGTGACTTAAAGTAAGGGACTTACTTACATCACGCATGTTTCTCATCCCTGAAATTAATATAGTTAATTTATTTATTTGTTAGTTGACTTAGGGTCCACATGCAAGTCTAGATATTGATTGGATGTAATCATAAAGAATACTTATTGAATCCAGTAACTGCATTTTGGAATCACTGTAATTATTTTTTTTCTGAAGTGCTCATGTAAGGTACATAATAAACATATTTTAAAAGAAAAAGAAGATTCAGTGAAATCCCAATAAACTTCCTAGTATACTTTTTAATAGAACTTGAAAAGTTGATTCTGAAAATCACATGGTAATATCGGAATCTAAACAGTCTAAGAAAATTTTCAAGAACAGAGTTGGAAGATTTACAGCATTACTAAGATTTACTATAAAGCTACAGTAATTAAGACAGTTTGGTATTAATGCAAAAGAAAATAAACATGTCAAGAAAAAAGAGAGTCCATAAAAATGCCACATATATATATGATCAATTGTTTTTGACCAATATAATTCAATGGTTGGGGGGTGGCTTTTTCAATAAATTATTCTGAAACAACTACATATTGGAGAGAACCTTTATATTTAAATAATGTTATATATAAAAACTAATTTGTGAAGCAATGGTATACATTACTTTAACATGCAGGCTAATATAAATCCTTTACAAGAATATTTTCAACAGCTTGTGATGGGTTATGATTCATTGGGCAGGATACAAAAATCATTAAACATAAAAGAAAAAGTTAAATTGGACTTCGTTAAAATGAAAATTATCTTCCCACAAAAAAATACGATTAAGAACCACAGACTGAGAGAAAAATAGTGTCTACATATTGATCCAACAAAGAATTCATATTCACAATACATAAAGAACTATTGTACATTATTTAAAAAAAGACACCCGATTTTTAAATGAGCAAAAGAACTGTATAGACACTACCCAAAGGAAGATATATAACTGGCCAAAAACAATAAAAAGATGCTTAAGATCATTACTCACATTCCCTATGTGGTTAGAGGTCTATGAGGCACATCTCATTGTTGCCATAGTCCAACTTTTATCCTATGTCCACAGGCCTCTCTTCCTAAGGAGAAACCCAAAAGACGAAGGTCAGTCACATGAACTACAGTCCCATCACGAAGTTGATCTTAGGACCATATTGTCACACATGTTCTCCCTTCTCCAGTATCCATTCTAAATTCCCCTCACCCTCAGCTAACACCTCAGTTGGCCTAAGTGGTGGTATGAACCAAACATTCAAAAGATACCTTTACAGTAATAATAATAATAAAAAAAAAGACAAGCCACAAAGTGGGAAATGATGCTCCTAACACATGAAACTGATAAGAGGCTTGTATCCAGAATATATAAAGAAATTCTAAAAACTAGTAAGAAAAAGACAGACAATCTAATAATAAAATGGGTAACAGACTTTAACCAAATACCTTATTTTAAAAAATATATCCCAAGGGCCAATAAACATATGAAAAAGATCAAATCCTTTAGTCATTAGAGAATTGAAGTTAAATCTACTGTGAGATACTACTACCTACATCCCAGAATGACTAACGTGAAAATAAGAGACATTGCCAAGGATTAATAAGGATATGCAGAAACTAGAACTCTCCTATTGCTGGTGGGAGTAAAAATTGATACAGCCACTTTGGTAAACTCTATCCAGTATCTACTAATACTCAAACTAGCAAGTGTACTTCCTGATATATATTCAACAGAAATACATACACGTGTTTTCTAAAACATACTTAGTGGAAATACTTAAAATAGCCAAAACCTGGAAACAATCTAAATGTCCATTATAGAATGGACAAATAAATAGCAATGTTTTCACATGTGCTCTCTCAGTTACCTGTTGCTGCATAACAAATTAAACTAAAACTCAATGACTTAAAACTACAATTTATTCTTTTCAGAAACTGTGTAGGTTGGCTGGGCATTTCTTCTACCACTCTGTATGGATTCACTCATGTGGTTATAGTCATCTGATGTTTCCCCTAGATATGCAGGTGCACAATGGTCTCTGAACATGGTGCTGGCTATCACTGGACTAACCATTATTCTTCTTTCATCCTGCAGAGCCTTTCATCTTTAGTAGGCTACTTTAGGCTTCTTCACAGCATGATAATAAAAGGACATAAGAAGTCAAGAGAGGAAACTGCAAGCACTCTTAGGGATAAGCTCTAGAAGTTGCATAATACCATTTCCACCAAAATCTATGTCAAAGCATTTATAAAGCCAGTCCAGATTCAAGACAGTTAAAAAACAGCCTCCATCTTTTGACAGAAGAAGCCAACAGCACATTTCAGAGGGCATATACACAGAAAAGCATGATTTACTGAGAGCTATCATTACAGCAATCTACCACAACCAATATATAACAATGACAGTGAAGGAATTACTGCTACAAGCAAAACCAGAAATGGACCTCATGAGTAAAAGCAAGTAACAAGAGGATAAATGCATTGTATTCCATTTATATAAAATACAAAAATCTGCAAAACCAGTATATGGTGTTAGAAGACAGAAGAGAGTCTAAGGAAAACATCTGTGGCACTACAAATGTTTTGTTCCTTGACCCATGCAGTGGTTACATGAAAATTTTCACTTTGTGATCACTTATTGATTGTTTTGTTCTTTTGTTTTATGCAATTTTCTACATGTTTGTTATACTTTAACATGTATATGTTAAAAAGCATATACATGTTTTTAACCAGAATAAAAACAAAGACAAAAGAACTAAAATATAATGCAAGTGAATTTTCTTCTCTTCAGTTCAGTTACCTGAGTGGTGTTTCAGGCCTTTGCTGGAATATCTGCTGATGTCACACATTCTACTGCTAAATGAATAAGGAAGACTCCAAGTCTTTGGCAGCCAGTGCTGGAGAACTCTATCTCTGTTCTCTTTCTGTCTTATTTTGTTTAAACTCTCACATCAAGGGTCAGTTCACTGGTCACCACTTCTGTTTGATGTGGAATTATTTTCCTCTGCTCAGATTCCTCTGTTTACTGCTGCCAGTCCTAATAATTGGCTAAGACAATTATTCCTAGGAGATTATTTGCGTCTTCCTGTTTCATCTACTGCAAGGTTGAATAGCTTCCCAGTCCCAGTCTTTAGTCCTGCTTATCTAAAGAAGTAAGGAACATTTTTCATATTTTTCCTGGTAAGCCAGATTCCTTATGTTCTCTTAAGTGGGAAATAAGAATGAGATTTTTCGGGCCTTGCTCCATTACCTAGCTGTCATATAGGGCAATTCTCAGAAATGCAAATCCTTGCATTTTTTCCCCAATTGATTCAAAGCATTTGGTATATAGGTTATATTGTATAGGAGTTAACAATGTAGACACTGGAAACAAAAAGTCCAACTTCATATCCTGACCTTGAGTTAGGGTCAAGGATATGATTATTTCCCTTACTAGGCCTTGATTTCCATATTTGTAAAATGGGAGATGACAAGAAGTCCTACCTCTTAGGGTTGTAATGAGGTTTAAATACATTAATCCATGTAAATTAAAAATATTCTTAGCCCTTTAAGTACTCAATAAATATTCTCATTATTATTGAGCATAGTTATTAACATTTAGGGCAGAATATTGACATATTTCCATGATTATTAATATCAAAGATTTTATAGCCTTTGATATGTTGATTATCTTTTAATCATTTCTATCAGTTTTATAACCCTGAATTTATACCATCATTGGGGGAGGTAAGGATATCTGTTGCTCAACATTCTTAAAATGAAATACTAGCTTTTAAGAAAAAGATTTAATGGTTATATTAGCATTGTAGTTATGAGGAAATATTACACAGCCATAAAAAAGATGAGACTGTGCCTTCTGAGAAAACATGGATGAACCCATTGGGTATGATGTTAAGTGAAGTAAGTCATACTGAAAAAGACAAATACCATATGATTCCACTCATAAATGGAATCATAAAAAATGAATGAACAAACAGCAAAATCATAAGTATAAATTGATGAAAACAAATTGATGGTTATCAGATGGGAAAGAGGGAAGAGGATTGAACAAAATGGGTGAAGGGGAGTAGGAGATACAGGCCTCCACTATGGAATGAGTAAGTCATGGGAATAAAAAGCAAACCATGAGGAATAAAATCAATGATACTATAATAGTGACATAATGGGACAGATGGTAGGCATACTTGTGGTGAACACAGCAAACTTGTCAAATCACTAAGGTGTACACCTGAAGCTAATGTACACCATTGCCAACTATACTCAAGAAAAAAACGAAAAACTAGCATTATAGGTAGGATGCGGATAGGAAAAAAAAGAATTGGAGGCATATGTAAATAATAAAAATGTATTTGCATTTTTCACATTTACTCCATTTTTTATCTAAGCATCTACATTTAAAATGTAAAACTCCTCCAGAGGTAGCTCTTTGCTCTCAGCTCTTCCACGTACAGTTCTGCTAGTTATTGTATAGGCTAAATACAAGAGTGGAGAGAGAGGCACAACATCATCTAACAGGAGTCAGCCCTGAAATCATCCATCTAAATCTACTCTCTCTCTCTCACTCTTCAAGTAACTGCGCATATCTTCAATTGTTAACTTTACATTTCTTGAAATGGGGGTGCAGGAATAAAAGGTTTCCAGGAAAGACATCGATATAAATATGAGTTAAAAAATTAAACTGGATCCCTATTCCATGGGCTTCTCTAAAGCTCTTCCCTTCTCTCTCCTCCATTACTATTCCAACTCCCTAAACCACTCTAGATATAGTTCAAAAAACTGAAAATTCCTCTAATGACAGGAATTCAGCCTTGAGCATTTCTTTTAACATTTGACTGAGTTTATTAAACTATGATTCAAAAATGTAACGGTGTACAAGACATTTTGTGACATGTTAAGAATAAGGAGGAGCATTACACAGCTCAGGTAAGACTTAAAGAAACTGCATTCCATAATTCTGATTAAATACAATCATGGATTATGATTCATCAGGCAAGGCAGAAAGGTTAATTACATAGACTATGTAATCAGCATATAGCTGCACGTTTATCAATTCAGATTTTATCTGTTGTATGTAATTTATAAGAAGAAAAAAAGATTGATTTATAAGAGTGGGCTGAATTCATCACTTTGGTCCCCTATACTCTTGTTAAATACAGCTCCACTCCTCAAAAATAATCTCAATTTGTCCTAGCTTTACAGATTATGATGAATATACTCTTTCCTGTGCTGTTTGAGAATTACCCCATTTGGGGGGAAACAAATGTGTTATGGCAGTGAATGCTAACCTTAGATACAAACTAGAACCACTTCAGAAGATTTTTAAAAATTTCATTGTTCAGGCCATGCTCCACATAGTCAAATCAAAATTCCTAAAACTAAAGCCATAGCATGAAGCATTTTTTTAAAGGTCCCTCAGGTGATTCAAAGGGCAGCCAATATTAAGAACCACAGAGGTGGAGCTTCCACCTCCACTCCCATCCTTGGCAATGTTCTCACAGATTATTGATATTGATCAGACCAGACAGAGACCCAACAAAAAAAGAAAACTACAGGCCAATATCCTTAATGAACACAGATGCAAAAATCCTCAACAAGATACTAGCAAATCGAATTCAACAGCATATAAAAAGAATTATCCACCAGGATCAGGTGGGAT
>JAQQST010001872.1:0-11464 GCA_028646485.1 Cryptoprocta ferox
TGATGCTGAGCATCGTTTCATGTGCCTGTTGGTCATCTGGATGCCCTCTTTGGAGAAGTGTCTATTCAAGGACATATGTTTTTTAAATGCTACTATTTTTCCTCATTTGTTTCTCATGCAAAAAAAATGTCGTCCACCACTGAATTAAATAAAAAATTTCAACTGCTCTGCACAACGTTCTGCATCTTATGGACATGTAATGATAATAATAGTGGTATGCTCCTTTTCTAAATTTGGTAGGAACATCAGGTTATGCTGAGTAACAGCTCTTTGGAGTAAAGACCACTCGCTTGGAATAAAACAGGAATATCCCTAATGTGTTTGGACATGCTGAAGCAGAAGGTAGGTCCTTGAACACTATGACACACCTCCAATGCCTGGGGGTGAGAAGAAACCCTAGGGGCAGGTGAAAGCAAAGAAATGGAGATATTTTGAGTATCATTAATCTGCCTCAGCGTGTATCTCAAAAAGATTACACTCCATCCAATATCCTGGATCTGGACAAACAATGTAGGCTATTCAATGGCCCTTTGTGATTGCTGCCTCTTTCAGCAACAATCTTCCTTAATAACAGCTTCATACATCTCACTAAATACCTGATCTCTTCCTAACCTATCAGCATAACTATCTATGTATCACCAAATAGACATACTTCCCAGTAGAAAACTGTACAACTTGTCTCAAAGAACCATATAAAGGGAGTGTGTGTGTGTGTGTGTGTGTGTGTGTGTGTGTAGGGGTGTCTGCAGATGCCCAGAGAGATAGGCCAGAATTGCTAGCATGGGTCTTTCCAACCTAGTTTTATAAGGTTTAGACAGCTTGCCTGACTGTAGCTCTAATTTTGTAAAACTGAATTGATTTGCTAAAATCTGGGCCAGGAGAGAGAACACCTGGGAAATGGCTGTGAACTAAGAACAAGGAAGGGGGCAGATGCTGAGGTATCCTCAGAGTTATAGAAAAACAGAGGGTCCAGGGCAAACAGAGTTTAGATCTCCCTGATGTGAGCCATTGAGTTGATCAGAACCAAAAGGGAACCAAGTGTCAGCATTCATCTTGGGCCATAAAAGAGTTTCTTGTGGGTGAGGAAAATTAAAGGTTTGCATAGGAGATCTGGTTAGTGCCTTAAATCTGAAATTAAACCAAGTGACTGGATTGTTGCTAAAATTCCTTTGTTGCAATCATTCCAAACTCCAATCCACTCTTTCAGGAGTTTTCCTGCATGGTAAACTGATAAGAAAGGAGACTGAATGATCACTTATGTCAGTGTTCTCATCCCCGACTTTCTATTAGAGTCTTTAGAAAACTTGAGGCCAAATGAATCAGAATCTTTGGGGGAGGGATCCAAGAGTTTTAAAAAGTTTTTAAAAGCTTTCTAGGTAATTCTAATACACAGCCAGTGTTGGGAACCACTGACTTAGGCTGAAATGGGCAAGAGATACCCAGGGGAGCCAGAGAAAGAGTTGTGATTGAGAGGTTGTAATTTCTGGGCGTAACCTCCAACAAGGAAAGCATTCTCATGTTCATGCTTGGATAGTACTAGAATAGAAAGGCACCAGAGAATATGATGGGCATGTTACAGGGTTGGCAAAGATAAGTTCAACCTGTGATTACAAGCTAGAAAACAAATTTTGAATGCCCCAAAACATAACCCAAACCAGACAACCTGGTAGATGAATAATATATTTCATAAAGTATCAAGGATTTCAGAATAGAAACTTACTTAAAGTATCTCAAGATTAGGAAGATTTGTAGCAGAGACACAAATGGCAATTTCAAGGCATCTAGGGATCCAGACTCCCAGAGTCAGGAACTAGACACTCAGTGACTAAAGTCATCCCCTCCATCTTTCAGTCATTTGATCTTCATTTCTGTTCCTTTCTTCACATCTGCTTTATTCTTTCATTGCACCTGGCTTTCTCCAATTACTCATTTCACACAAGGCTCAACACTTGTTATGAGTGTTGAGTGCTCCAGCTCTAACTTGTTATGAGTGCTCCAGCTCTAACTTGTTATGATCTCTGAGGTCCAGAGCTCAACACTGAGTTGACCATTGTTACAAAGTGTCTTAGTTCAAATTTTCAGGAAGAGGAATCTGGTCACTCTGGTCACTAGTCCAGCAAAGGATGGCTGGTCTTATCTCGCCTTGGGTCAGGTGTCAATCTCCTCCCATAAACTAGGCTGAGAGTGGAAAATATCATATTATTCATAGGCTGAACAGACTACTGGAAGGGCAGATACTTGCAAGGAGCTGTTGGTAGAGTAGATAATGAAGTACACCTAACACTCATTCAGAGCCAATGAACCACACACCTTTCTTCGTTCCCAGGAGATGGACAGGCATGGGGAAGATAAGGAGGAGCTTGAAAGAACATGTTCTTTCTACTTTCAATGTTCAGCATAGCATCTGAGAGAAGTAACCACAGACCGGCATGACCAAAAATATAGCCTACGAACCCTCAACCAGCATTTATGTACATAATTCTACATGTGCTATCTTCCTCTTGAAACCACCAAAAAGTCCACTCTTAGCAATGATGAAAGCCTGAGGGTGTCCAAAACACAGGATCTCTGTTCAAGTTCAATCTCACACTTTCTGCTGCACTATGGCAATCAGACATTAAGAAGGATTCCCCTCCCTTTGGGCCTTTATCTAATTGTTTGGAAAATTTGTAATTAACATGTTATTACATGTGTTTTGGCAGTTGATAGCTCTGAAATAACATTCTTGGCTTTTACATGAGAATCTTTTATTGAAACCCAAAATAGCTCTTTTCAGAATCTTAGAACTTTAGTCAATTTGGAGATTCATAGAAATGTTGGTTGGAAATTTTTATAAACTTCCAAAATTGAGAAAATGTGTATAAACTGATTCTGTGGTCCAACATTGGCTATTCCAGCAAAGAACTGAATGGTCCTATAGCTATCCTTCTTCCCTCTAGTTAAGTTCAGTTGCATTAAGGCAGAGTGTCCAGGAGGAGTCTGGACTTGGGGGCTACATTTACAGGAAAAAAAAAAAAGCCAGGGTAAAAATCTACCTCCTACCCCAGCCTGTAGGCAGTCTGAATTTTGTTTATTTTGCTTTTTCCTTGTAGAGCCCCGTGGGGCTAGAGGCAAAGTGAAGCCAGGAAAGGGAAGAAGATGCACAGGGAAAAGTAGAGGAAGCACCAATAACAAATGTCTATTTTCACTTTGCCCA
The DNA here is from genome assembly GCA_028646485.1 of Cryptoprocta ferox. Lineage (NCBI taxonomy): Eukaryota > Metazoa > Chordata > Mammalia > Carnivora > Eupleridae > Cryptoprocta > Cryptoprocta ferox. The sequence goes on from JAQQST010001872.1 coordinate 3,197, forward strand.
AAGCATGTGGTCCCTCAAAAGCATGGCTATGACCTCAGTATAAATGCCATCATGCCAACGTGCAATTTTAGAGCTTTAGAAGGAGTCAATTATTTCAGTTTTTGCCTAAGTACAACTATCGGAGATACTGACTGATTGAATAAAAGAAGAAGTCTACTACTTGTATTTTACTGACAAAACAAAACACCTTTAAACTAAAAGGATGATTTATCTGGGCTGAAAATAAAACTCCTGCCTACTGAAGTCTGGTGCAGCTGAGTTATCACTATTTTCATCCTGTAATTTGTTTTAGAGAGTACTAATTAACAGGGCAAAGTCTGTTGCCAGGAAAGTAAATCACATTTTGCTGTTTTCTTCTTTTCTAACAAGACACAGACCTGGTATTTAATTGAAGAACAAGTTCCAAGGGCACTATCAGCACTGAAACTGGGGAACATTGGGCTGGGAAATCATGGAGAAACCTGCTGTGTAGAGTTCAAGAAAGACAGTGGCAGAAAGAGGAAAGAATGGAGGGGGAGAGAATGGAATTGCACAGGTAACTTCCAAATAAACCTGTTTTTCCTCAAATGTTCCATCTTTTCTCTGTTTCCCACAACTCTACATTTCTTCTCTGGCTCTACTCAACTGACACACTGTACCACAAACATCTCAAAAACTTCATCCTTCACCCCCACCCCCAGTTCATTCATTCCTGTCCCCAACACAGTACTGTATTTTTTTTTAAAGGTAGCAACTCTGCTATCAGACCTCCCTGCCCCAACTTCCTCCTTCTCCAGGGTTCATACTTGGATCTGATCCTCTTGGTGGCTTTTGACCCAGGGCTTTGCAGCCTGGCCTTGCAGTTCACACCTCGCCACCACCACTCCCCACCCCCGCCAGCTCACCCTCCCCACCACCAGACTTCACCCCTTCTCTTCCTCTCCTGGTTCCCTCATCGCATTCCTGGAGGTCTGGAGAGGAGGCGGCCGCTCTGGCTTCTCCTCCCTCCTTGAACCCTCGGAGACGTACTTTGGGGGAGGAGAGACTGGGCTGGTGGGTACTGATGGGCGGTGGTAGAGAATGAGTGCCGGCTCGCACCCAGGAGCCGGGAGCCTGACGTCACCGCGCCCTACCAGTCAGCCTTCCGCGGGCGCGCTGCTCGTAGCCGCCTTTTCTGCCTCTAACCGTGTCTCTCACTCTTGGCGGCGCCTGCACAGAGACAGGCGCCCGGCGCTCTGCTCCGCGCGGGCCCGGCCGCCCCGCAGGCATAGACTGTCCGCGCGGGGAGCACAGCCTGGCGCCCTCCCACAGCGCTCATGATCAGCGACTTCCTGAAGCCCTGACTCCCCAGGTGAGCAGCCCACTCCCGAGAGGAACTTTGAGGGTGTGGAGAAGGAAGGGGTGAAGGATGGCCAGGGGGTGAGTCCTTGAAGCAAAAGAAATAGGGCCACGTTTGACTCTACACCCTTCCCCTACACAGATCCCCAGCTTCCCTCCCCTAAACCCCTTTCTCAGGGATCTGCGTGGCCTTCAGGGCTCTCTGGACTCCGCGACCTCAGAAACTTCGCTTTCAGCACAGCGGACAGCGACTCCGCCGCCTAGTTTAGGCGAAAGCCTAATAACCAGGTCCTCCAGAGCCCGGGCGGGATTCGCCAAGGCTCATACCCCTACCTAGCTCGGTGCAAACCGGTGCGTGTGCAATTACGGGCACACTTACGGGACTGATCTGTGTGCATGCAAGTGCATGTTATCCGTGTATATATCTGTGCAAAAACTCAGATATCCGTGGAGTAGTGTGCGTTTCACTCACACACTCACTCCGTACTCAACAGGTATTTATTAATTTTAGGTTCTCAATCACTGCTTCCTCGCTCTACTCTGGGGTCCTGGGGTCGGATGAGCAATATGAGCGGGGCACCTGCGCCCGGGGAAAGTTCCCTGGCGGCTTGAATCACACACCTGAAGCTTGCTCTCCCTTTTCCACTCAGGGTGCAGCGTCAGGCCGCGATGAACACCAGCGCTTCCTCGCTCAATGAGTCCCAGGTGGTGGCAGTGACCGCCGAGGGAGCGGCGGCGGCGGCCACAGCGGCAGGGGCTCGGGACAGCGGTGAATGGGGGCCCCCTGCAGCGGCGGCGCTGGGGGGCGGCGGCGCCGTTAATGCGTCCCTCGAGCTGTCTTCTCAGCTGCCCGCGGGGCCTCCGGGGCTGCTACTGTCGGCGGTGAATCCTTGGGACGTGCTCCTGTGCGTGTCGGGGACGGTGATCGCAGGCGAAAATGCGCTGGTAGTGGCGCTCATCGCGTCCACCCCGGCGCTGCGCACGCCCATGTTCGTGCTGGTGGGCAGCCTAGCCACCGCCGACCTGCTGGCGGGCTGCGGCCTGATCCTTCACTTCGTGTTTCAGTACGTGGTACCCTCAGAAACGGTGAGCCTGCTCACGGTGGGGTTCCTCGTGGCCTCCTTCGCTGCCTCGGTCAGCAGCCTGCTGGCCATCACAGTGGACCGCTACCTGTCTCTCTACAACGCGCTCACCTACTACTCGCGCCGGACCCTGTTGGGCGTGCACCTCCTGCTTGCCGCCACCTGGACGGTGTCCCTAGGCCTCGGGTTGCTGCCGGTGCTCGGCTGGAACTGCCTAGCAGAGCGCTCCACCTGCAGCGTGGTGCGCCCCCTGACGCGCAGCCACGTGGCGCTGCTCTCCGCCGCTTTCTTTGCGGTCTTTGGGATCATGCTGCACCTGTACGTGCGCATCTGCCAGGTGGTTTGGCGCCACGCGCACCAGATCGCTCTGCAGCAGCACTGCCTGGCGCCGCCCCACCTCGCAGCCACCAGAAAGGGTGTGGGTACGCTGGCTGTGGTGCTGGGCACTTTTGGCGCCAGTTGGCTGCCCTTCGCCATCTACTGCGTGGTAGGCAGCCGTGAGGACCCTGCAGTCTACACTTACGCCACCTTGCTGCCCGCCACCTACAACTCCATGATTAATCCTATCATCTATGCCTTCCGCAACCAGGAGATTCAGCGTGCCCTGTGGCTCCTGTTCTGCGGCTGTTTCCAGTCCAAAGTGCCCTTCCGTTCTAGGTCTCCCAGTGAGGTCTGAAGGCTCCCTCTGTCCTCTCACCAACACCACACCCCCAACAAGCCAGCCTTTCCGTGAGCTTCTCGGTGCCTGCTGATGAACTGAGATACCAATAGTGGGAATTTGGCTTTGGAAAGAGAAAGAAAGAGAGAACAAACATAAATACATCAAACTCACAAAGGACAAAGAGGCTCCTTGGCACTTTACATATACAGTGTATACATGTGTACATATATATACAAATATTTGTATCTTCTGGAGGTGTTCAGGATGTAGAATTTCCTGTTCTGTGAAAAAACTTAAGATGTGGTTGTATACTCAAATTGTACATCACATTTGTCAAGTGAAGACATTCCAATACTGCTTTATTATAGCACTTTATATTTAGCTGCTGAACTGCCAAAACAGTGTTGCCATTTTCAGGGACAGGGGAAGGAGAGTAAAAGGTGTATTTTTGTTGTATGTGATAGAATATTTTGCTGCACATGCGTCAGTAAATTACAACATATTTTGTACACAAATAAACACATAATAAAAATGTAATTTTGGGCATGTGACTATTGAATTACTATTTAAGAGCTGAACTATTAGTACATTTGCTTAAAAAATTCATTATGTATCATCTCCCTTCTATGAAATCTTAATGTACAAAATCATGCATCTGCACATTGTTCATAAATTGTCACTGAAATACCTAACACAGATTTGCAGCGGCGGGGGCTGAGAGGGAGTAATATATTCAATAACAGTATTCATAGGATTATTAACTAAAGGGTTATTGGTGTTATCTGTGCAAATTAATCTACTCCTTGGTTTCTGGGTTTGGAAGGCAAACTCCAGAGGATGTCTGAGACCATGCCTTCCTCTTACCACATGTGCACTTAGGAATTCTGAAACCACAACCTTCAGTTGTAGCTTTTCCAGTCTGGAAAGAATTTTAAATGTTTAAATTCATATTGATTGAGTATATTTTTGCTGGCCAGTTCTTGTAGCAAAATGCAGAGCCTTATGAAATAAATAAATGCTTCAAAGACAGGATTCCAAGATGCATTGTGTTCATGAGGTAAGTGAAGGTATGCTCAGCAGCCCCTCTTATCTTCAAAACACAGGGCATAAAGATTCCCAGGGACCAAACATTCCCATTCCACCAATGGATATGAGTCATAACTAAAGGGTCCCTCTCCTCCCCTTCTTGAAGGACGATGTGAGGATAAATAAGATAACATGTGTGGACATTCTGAGCATCTCTTAAAAAAATACGCATACCAGCACAAGTTGTTACTGGTCTTAGGCCTTAGGAAAATACCCCAAGCGAATTTTTTCATACAATCCACCAATATTTATTGAGTGCCTGTATTTGCTAGACACAATTCCAGGGCTGGGAATACAGAAGTGAACAAAATAGACAAAAAGTTTCTGTGCTCATAGTGTTACATTCTCGTGGAGGAGATGGCCTACAAGCAAATAAACACACACACATAGATTTATTATAAAGAATTGGTCATACAATGCAATTTTGGAGGCTGAGAAGTCCCAAGATCTGTAGTCAGAGATCTGGAGACACAAGAAAGCTGATGGTATTGTTCCAGTCTGACTCCAAAGGCCTGAGAACCAGGAGAGCCCATGGGCTCAAGACCCGAGAAAAATTGATGTTTTAATTTGAGACCAAGGCCAGGAAAAGACCAATGTTTGAGCACAAGATATTTGGGCAACAGAAGTTCCCTCTCACTTAGCTTATCTGTTCTTTTCTGCTTTCAATTGATTAGATCTAAGACCTACCTACATTAGGGAAGGCAAGCTGCTTACTCAGTCTACCAAGTCAAATGTTAATCCCAAACAGAAATAACTCAGAATAAGGCTTGACCAAATGTCTGCACATCCTGTGGTCTAGTCAATAAAATTAACCATTACACCAAGAGAGCACAATGATACAAAATAAAGAAGGAAAAGCATTTATGGGGGAAGTAGTCAACAGTGTCAAATGTTGCTGAAAGGATAAGTAAAATGAGGATTGAAAGCAATGACTATAGATTTTTCTCATGTCAGTATCATTGGTGAACTTGACAAGAGAAACTTCAGGAGAATAAAGGGGATAAATAGCTTAACTACAAAAGAATCAAGAGAAAATGCATGTGCAACCTAGTCTCCAACATCTTGCAATAGAAGTATGACATTTTTAACACTATAAAATATACTATGCTTTATAGGCAAATGGTTTTATAGTGTCTGTAAATGAAGAGCCAGGAAGATCAGTGTTATTGCTCATTCATCAAATTAACATTTTCTAAAGAACTAACCTTCACAGACTATTCAGCATCATCAGACACTTTCAGGCCCTATCAGTATCCAGAATGCGCTCGAGCAGACTGAAAAAACAAAAGCTCTGGCTGTAAACATTTCCAAACATGTGGTGGAGAAAAAAATATAATTTCAGAGATGAAACAAAGAAGTCAATATTATTATACATTTTATAATTACAGAGAAAAATGTCTTGCAATCAGTGAATTAAGGAAGTTCAACACTAGGATAATAAGAGAGGGACCATGGATCTGACTTCAATCTATTTGGTATTAATATTCAACTTTAGCCCTAGTCCTAATCAAAATGTGTGAGAGAGCCAAGAACAAGGAGATACTAAACAATCAGGTTGTTAATATCCTGGCTTACGCAGTTGGCCAAGCTGTGTAATGTCAGTAGGCTTCATATTAACCAACTTGATGATGTGCTGATATAAAACTGTGAGAAGGTCTTGAAATATTTCTATGGAAGAATGTCACATATTCATTTGATGTATCAAATATTAAGAATCTCCTATTTCAAGAACCTATGCTAGTTGCTGGAAGTATATAGTCTTTGAGAAAGGCAAGATTCACTTAAACATCCAGTTGCCTACTCACTTTGCTGTGTAATGGGCATCCAAAATGTAATACATATAAAATTGGGCCACTATGGGGCACCTGGATGGCTCAGTTGGTAGAGCGTCTGACTTTGGCTTGGGTCATGGTCTCATGATTAGTGAGTTCAAGCCCCCTGTCAAGCTGTGCTGACAGCTCAGAGCCTGGAGCCTTCTTCGGATTCTGTGTCTCCTGCTCTCTGCCCCCTTCCCCACTAGTGCACTCTCTCTCTTGCTCTCTCTCGCTCTCTCTCTCAAAAATAAGTAAAACATTTAAAAAATTTTAAGATTGGGCCACTAATATTTACCCAAAACCTGCTCTTTCTCCCTTCATTACTATCTAGCAATGCCATTAATAGCAATACCATATTTCTACCTGTTCGGGCCAGAAACCTTGGAATTACACTTACCCCTCTCTTTCTCTCATACCTCCTATCAGTATATCAGCAAAGCTTGTTGTCTTTACTTTCAAAATATACCTAGAGTCCAGTCTTTTCTCCCCATCGCCACCACTATCATCATCTCTTGCTGGAATTACCATAGAAGCTTTTCTCTGGTCTCCTGGCTTCAGTCCTTGTGCCCTTCATTCTACTATCTACAAAGTGGCTCACCCCCACAAGCACCTACTCCTTTGACTACCCTTTGGACCCAGGCATGAGCCCACCAGCAGTGCAGCCTGTCTCAAAAGGACAAATGTGGGGAAAGAAGTAATTAGGCCTAGAAATAGGACTTGAGCAAGAAGTTCCTGAGTAAAGAATTCTGGGGTCCTGGATACCTGATGCCTGGCCTAGAAGTGGGGACATAGACTTTCACCACAAGAGAAGGAGCACAGCTGGAAGAGTCCTAGGACAGGGGCCTCTAAGGCATGAAGGGCCCTGCATGGTCCAGAATACCAGTTTTCTATTGCTACTGTAATAAGTGAATACAAACTTGGTAGCTTAAAACAATACACACTTATTTTATAGTCATGGAGATTAGTATGAAATAAATTTCACTGGGCTGACATCAAGGTGTCAGCAAGGCTGAACTCTCTCTGGAGGTTCTGAGGGGAAAATCTGTTTCCTTGCCTTTTCCATCTTTTAAAGTAGCATTCTTTAGACGGTGGCCCCTTCCTCCATCTTCAGTATATTATTTTGCCTAAATGGTCATGTTGCCATCTTCTGTAGTCAAATCTTATGATTACATTTAGGGCCCACCCAGGTAATCCAGGATAACCTGCCCATCTTAAGATCCTTAACTTAATCACCCTAAAGTCTCTTTTGTAAGGTAACAGTCACAGCTCTGACAGCAGTACTGATGAAAAGTGCAATAATAAAAGTAAACACAGAGTGGTAAGGATCCCATAGTAAGATTAGATAAATCCTATGGAAGATTCCACTAGGATGACAGTGCTGACCCAAGTCCAGAAGAACAAAAGAAATTTGCAAGGCAAAGGACATTCAAGGGGGATATTTCAGACCAAGAAGACAATATGAAGAGCAAAAGTGTGGCCCATCTAAAGAAAAGTAAACCATTCAGTATGGTTGGAATGTATAAGATTGAGAGCTTAGAGAAAGCAGCAGGAGATAAGTCTGGAGATAAAAGTAGGAGCCAGATCACAAAGAGAAGTGTTGGAAATGGATTGTAGGTGGGAAAAACTGGAAGCCAAGAGACCACTTTGGAGGCTGGTTGCAGCAATCCAGGTGATTGATCATATCAGCCTCAACTAAGAAGGGCAGAAAGGGTGGGGAAAAGGAGATGAACTCAAGAGATCTCAAAGAAGTAGAGTGTGTCCAACTAAGTAAGTGATTGTGGGGGGTGAGGAACAGTTAAGGAGTCAAGGATATTCAATTGAGTGGATCCAATGAGATGGGAACAAAGGGGAGAGGCAGATTTGAGGAAGAGGATGGTAAATCAAGTTTCTACATATTCCGTTTCAGGGTCTGTGGGATAGTCATTTAGAAGAAGTTAGTGACTTTGGAGCTCACAAAGATGACTGGGATGGAGATAGAATTTTGGTAATTATCAATCTTAAATTAAGGTAGAAGTGAAGTCATGGGAAGAAATGAGAAGAGGCCAAAGTTATGGTCTGAACCCAATAATATATGGGAGTACAATCCAGGGAAGCAAAAGAAAACAGGAGACCAAGAGACGCATCCAGGGGAGACCCTTGGAAAGTCAAGTGGAAAAATGTTTTAAGAAGGTAGTGACCCAAAAACAGACACATAGACCAATGGAATAAATTAGAGAGCCCAGAACTGGACCCACAAATGTACGGCCAATTAATCTTTGACAAAGGAGGAAAAAGTATCCAATGGAAAAAAAAAAAGCCTCTTTAACAG
>JAQQST010001873.1:0-11461 GCA_028646485.1 Cryptoprocta ferox
GGTACCTAATACTGGCATTGCTGCCTCACTCCTTCTCATTCAAGCTTCTCCAACACGTCCAGCCACATTATTTCTTTGGTTTCTGCACTTCTTCCTTCAGCGGCTTCCCAATTCCAGCAACTCATCCCGCCCTCGCACTCCAGTTCTCATCGCTGCCAGTCTAAAATTTATTTGTAATAATTCATCAGAGTACAAAGTTCATTATCCAAAACTATCATTGCCAAATGATGTTTCTTTCAAGAGAATAAGTGATACAATCAATAAATATATACTAAAGATTTGTTTGATAGCCAACGTTCTGCTAATTGCTTTGAACGCTTGAAAATGATTTCAGGTCAAGTTTTGCCTTTGAACAGCTAACGTATTTTTTAAATATATTTTAGCGCATCATTTAGATTCAGTCCTTCGTAGAACAAAAATTAAAAATGCATTTGAAATCTGTAATTTTGGGGGCACCTGGGTGGCTCAGATGTTGTGGGTTCGAGTCCCGAGTCAGGCTCTGTACTGACAGCTCAGAGCCTGGAGCCTGCTTCGGATTCTGTGTCTCCCTCTCTCTCTGCCCCTCCCCTGCTCATGTTCTATCTGTCTGTCTGTCTCTCTCTCTCTCTCTCTTAAAAATAGATAAACATTAAAAAATTGTTTGATATCTGTAATATTTCAAAGATGGCCAGCTGGATGATTGAGATAACACAAGAGTACAAGTCTCGTTTTTAAAATAAAATTTCTTTTATCAGGAATCTTTATGGAACCTACCTTGAAGAATGTGTTCTCTATATTTCTTCCTTCTTGTACTTTGTGTCCTATTGCTCAAGAAACACAGGATCGGAGGCCACTTTATAGGATTCTGTAAATAGCGTTCTGTGGTAAATAACACCAATGCTGTGGGAGCTGCTGCCAAATTAGCAGTGAATACAAAATGCAAATCAACTTTATAATGTTCCTCGGTCTCTGCCAAAAAGCACAGAGGCAGAAACGTGACACAGGTACTACCTACCAACTAAAGTATGTTAGCAAGTGACAGCCTGAGCCTGGGGTCCACGCAGAAGGAGCAAACAGGACTCGGCCGACCGCCTCTCTGGGCAGAGCTGGAAATCCCGACAGGTGCTCCCAGAGCTGACATCTCTCCCTTGAGGGCACAATTCTCTCATAGGCACGGGAGGCTATCTTCATGCTGTTATCTAGCATTACTTGTTTCCTGTAAAAATCCTACTCCTCCTGGGGACAAGTCCTCAGCCTAGACTGAGTGCATGTGTGTGAAGGGACACCTACGTGACATACAGGGCATACAGCTTGCAGTTACGTGGGGTGATTTTAGGACAATAAACTGGCAAAGTAAAAGGGTGGTGCTTCGAATAAGAACACTTAAAATCCTCAACAAGTGCAATTTCTTAAGCACCAAGTCACACCTTCCCGGCATCATTCGGCCGAGCCTGTGGGGACGACAGGGACGCAGTCCCCAGGAACTCCCACGCCCGCGGGGCCCAGGCGCCACACGCTCCTCCCCTGCCTGTGACACAGCAGACACGTCCCCTTCCTATGCAGAACACGTCCCCTTCCGGCGGTGGAGTCTCATGGTCTTGCCTACCAGAGGTCACGGGCCCGCCAGGACCTATCTCCGTCCATGTCACCATCTCCCGCTTTCTAGGGACACTTGCCCCCACGTGAAACAAGATATTTCTCCATCCACTCCCTCCGACCCCATTTCTCAGCTCTGCTTCCTGAGAGAGAGCTCAGTGCAGCCCACACTAGCTGTTCCTGACCCGTCCTCTCTCCCCCTGCGCTCAGTCCAACCACCTTCCCAAAGCATCATGCCAGCGAATCCCAGCTGCTCCAGGTCGAGGACGATGCCCCTGTTCCCACACCTGGTGGTAAATCTGCATCCAGAATCTTCTGTCATTGCAGAAGACAACTGTTAGTCTTCCTTACTGCATCATCCTCATTCGGGGTCCCAGTGCCACCAAAGCCACCCTCACTCAGGGTGTGAGAACCAGTCTCTTTGGGCTCCCCACCCTCCCCACCCTCCTCCAGGCCTTGTGGCCGCGGTGACACCGTGTCCCAGAGCCAGGCTGCCAGGTGGTGGGGTTCCCAGCACAGGCTGCCAGGGAACACAGCCGGGAAGCCCTTATGCACCTGCTGCACTGTAAGAACAAGAGATCAGACCACGGCAGGCTAGCCTCTGGCAGCTCAGTCCACTTTCCCACCGAGTAGCTCCAAGGGAGAGTCCCACGGGTCAGCACCGAAGGAGCAAACAGGCTCCTGCAATTGCATGGGCCTGGAGGCCGAGGGAGGGAGAGGGTGGGGCCAGTGGTGAGAAAGTATGGGGTCCTGAGCCGGTGTGGGGTGCCTGTCCTCAGGACCCGCTTCCTGCCCTCCTTGATGGCGGCCGCAGGACAGAGGAACCCGGGCCTGGAGGGCTGTAGCCGCCCCACAGGCTGCAGTGCTGTCTGAGCACTAGGGAGAGGGGTGGGGGGGGTGGGATGAGCACTAGGGTCCCGAGTAGGGTCACGAGAGGAGGGGTGAGCACCAGGGCCACGCGGAGGCAGTGCCCCCCACCCTGCTGGCCGCAGTGCTGTCCAAGCACCAGCTGAGCCCACCGCGGGGCCCCCAGATCCACCCCCCACAGTGGCACCTGGGGTCGGTCCTGAAGGACCACAGGTGGGCAGGAGCCACACTGCTGGGCCCCCAGATCCACACCCCCTCCCCGTGGCACCTGGGGTCGGTCCTGAAGGACCACACGAAGGCAGGAGCCACACTGCTGGGCTCACGTGGAATGCACCTCTCCAGCAGTGAAGGTTCTCCCCAGACCCAGCCCCGCACGTCCAATCGCCTACTTGGCTCCAAATGTTGACAGTTAACGTGTCCAAACATGAGCAGGTCCCGCAGCCATGCCAAACCCAGGGCGCCACCTACCCCCTCACTGTGGACGACTCTGGCTTCCAGCTGCTGCAGCCAGAACCTTCCAGGACACTGGTACCCCTCAGACCCGGCCACCGGGAGATGCCATATTCTCTACGTCGGATCATTCTGCTGACCTTTCCAGTCCCCACCAACCCTACCTGGACCCTCACAGGAGCGGTCCCCTGACTCCAGGTGGGGCTGGCCCCGCCGGGAGCCCTTCTCCTGGTCAGGGCTCATGGCTGCTTTCGGCACGGGGTCACTCTCCATCGCTTCAGAGGAACGGAAGTGTCAGAACCCTGGTGCGCCTGACCTGTCCCTGGGCCCCCTGTGCCTCGTCCCCGAGGGCCCCCTGGTGCCTGTGACCTGTGCCTCGACCCCGCCTGGACTGCCCCCCGTGGACTGCCCTGGTACGTGACCGGTAACAGACCATCTGTTCACCCTGCAGTTTAAAGTCTTGATTATCAGCGGCTGTGACATGTGCCGCAAAGGTCCTCAGAAGCAGCCCCAAGCGATAGTGCTGGAAAGGTCCGCCCTGGTCACCCCTCTTTCCAGGACCCCACAGTCAGTGCAGTGGAACTCACAAAGCATAACAGAAATGCGACAAAATAAGTACAATAAGGCTGAAGTCAAGGACCACACAGGAATCCCATCTTCTGAGGGCTTGTAAGGCTGAAAGCAGATGAGATGTCAGACAGGAGGACTTAACAGGAAAGCCACGGACATTTACAGGACAGGCCAGTGAGAAAGCTGCACAACATACCCAGACCAGCCTCTGCACCAAACACTACTCTGTGCACCCCTCACTCTGACCCAGGGCCTTCCTCCAAACTCCCGTCACTGAGCTAATGTTCCCGCTACTAGGCCCCCAGACACCACTGACTCCCATCCACACTTGAGCGTCTGGACCCTGCCTCAGCCTACCCTCGGGGAATGTTTCTCAGCATGGTCTGAATGTGGGAAGCAGTGATTGACTCTGAGGCATTGCCAGAGCTCTGCGAAATCGTAACAAAAACTGCCAAGTCAAGTCTTTAAGAAAGATTAAACACAATGTCAAAGCAAACTCTTCCAACAGCAGTAACAACAAAAACATCATGTAAAAACTGTTCGTAAAAATGTAATAAATTATTATGTTTAGGGGTCCCTGGCCGACCCGGGACGGTGTCTGGGACCATGCACTCATTTGATTTCTCCTGCCATCCGCTGTCTGAAGGGTCACAGCGATCATAAGTATTTCGCAGCTATGCTGTGTCTGGGGGCTTTCCACGCACGGCACGCGCATTCTAAATTTTTCCCTTCTCTTGAATATCACGCTGCTGTGGCTAACGGACTCATCAAGGTTAACCATTCTTCTTGGCACCTCTAAAAATTACGTTCTCGGAGGAATTGCACAACCAAGTCAGACACCGTGGGCACATTTAATTAACTAAATGTCAGAGACCATAGTTGTTACAAATGACATAAAGGGGGAAACAGGATAGGGCATAACCTTGAGATACTTGTTGCTAAGTGTTTTTAAAGGACTGTTCATTTGGGCATCAGACTCATAGACCCAAAAGCAGTTAAGAAATTCATGAATATTTCTGTAAATAACTAACTACGATTCTCCTATCATATCTTACGAGAGGCAAAGAATAAACGTTATCTGTCTCTGTTTTTCTCTCAAATGTAAGTGTATATTTATCAGATCCTAGCATCAGAAAAATTGCCAGATCGATCAGCTGCTAGCTGATCAATAGTCATAGTATGAGACCCTACAAACAGGACGGCCTGCTTTTGAATACTTACCCCCCCCCTTCACCCAAGGTGGCCCTGTGGAGGTGGGTGCATGTGAGCCTGGAGGACAGAAACATTTCCAACATCTTCCTCGTCAGTCAAGCTCACCTTGACCTTGGTACTAAGTATCTCCACTTGCTCCTATCCTACTCACCTTTTCTCTTGGCCACTCCACTTAATCTGAGCAATTCTAGGAAACAGCGCTCATGTGAGGCACATGCCTCAGCCTCATCCGTGTGCCCCAAGCACTGAGTGAGAATTACTTGCTAGTGGTGGGAACAGCCCTCACCCTTTCTCTAACTCAGACATACTGAATTGCACCGGTCACGTGAGACTTCCTTGTGGCTTTCCAAAATCTTGACCTCTTCTTGACAGCTGACGTCCTCTGCTGCCTTCGACCCTGTAGAAAAATGTATCGATAGCCAAGACCAGAGCTAATGGCATAAATAATTTCATATACTTCCATCTGAAGTTCCTTACTTAGGAATGAATGCAAGTATCATAAACGCAACTCCAGGCACAGTGCTTGCTTGTTACTTCATTGTTTCAAATATACTCCTACTAGAGTTAGATTTCAGAAACTCCCCCAAACATAAAGTTGTGTCCACTTGCTGCCACCTTCCTTTTATCTGTGTTGATCATTTGTATTATAACAATGCAGCAAACACAAATACTTTTAATTAAAAACAGTGTAGATTGTACATTTCTCGAAGTAGTTGGAACCTTCTAGCTTTGCGCTCAACAACCCGATCAACACACATCAACAGCAGGCCACTCTCACCGCTCTCACTTCTGATGGACTTCCGCAAGGAACACTAACTGTGTGCAATGAACACAGACCGCCTGAGGACAGCCAGAGAACCCAAACTACCGTCGTCTATACTTGTGAAATAGCCATTACTCATTAAGGAGTTCATTGACCGTGAAACGTATAACTAACATCTTAAATCCCTTTTGTTCAGATTAATGTATTCATCCTTTACCTACTAAGGCAGATGCAAACTCGGAAAGGGCAAGATGTCGCTGCGTGTTCCACTCTGCTGTGATTCAGGGGGAGCAAATGATATCTAGCAATTTTATGGGAGTGTTTTAGGTGACACATGAATCTTCACCAAAAATTCTGTATTTTCAAACTCATTTTCAGATGGGGAATTTGAGGCACAGAAGTTGTGGAACTTGCCCAAAGTCATACGTCCAGTAACGGCTGCAGACACACCGTCGCACAGTGCACTCAGCACCAAGTCAGGGTCTTACTCCCTACCTCACACCACTCCTCTGAATCAGGCCCGAAGGTGGTTGTAGAGTTAGCCAAATGTGCGGATGGAAAATGGACACAGCACAGCACCCAGATTTCCATGCCTGCTTCGCCTGGCCGCGTGCAACAGCCAACGCGCTTTGCAAGCCCACAGACTATGTGGTCTGCAAATGCCAGGGAACAGCACCGCTGCCTGCCCGGGCAACAAGCTCATGTCTCCTGCACCCGGAACACAGAAACTGCCCCAAGCGACCATGCGGGGGGTCTGGACAGATGCCGTGGGACCAGCATTCACTAAGAATTTCATTACAAGAAGAGTAAAAATAATACGTGGTTTGCATTTCTGAACATTAGAAAACAAGGCTCTCTAACTGTAAAGATAGTTATTTATTTTTTAATAGTAACTAAGAAATCAGAATTAAGGTCGCTGAGCTAAACATTTGGGTTATTTAAAGAGCTTTCACTTTTTAAAAAAATCGCAAGAATCTGTCATATTTTCTCTTTAATAACATAAAGTTCCAAGTACCACATATGTTCTGTGCCCACATGAGCACATGGCCCCAGAGGTTACTGAAAACTTTTATTTTCATTTGTTCCAAAAGAAATTTGTTTATACAAATTTCAAAACCTGGGGGCTCATTCCACCTCCTCAGATTTGTTGCAGAGAATAAAAGAATTCCTATTCTCTAATGTGGAATATTCCACTATAAGATTTCTACACCGTTGCTTAAGAAATACAAGTAATAACTAGTATACCAATATCTTCAGTAAACAGGACACTACATAAGAAAAAAGAAAGAGAGGGGTACAAATAATAATAAGTAATTACAATTATTTTTTAACTTGACTTTGAGGAAAAGACAATTTCACAAAAAGTTACCTAACAGTAAATAGCCAAACAACATTATGTATGGATAACAAATTAGCCCAATACTGTAAATTATTTTATAAAGTACAGTTTGTGCCTCCTAGTGCAGAATCTTATTGTAAAAAATAAATGCTTTTCAGACTTTGAAATGGAGTCCCATTTACATATAATTTTTAAGATACACCTTGTATAGAATGTGAATGGATACATAACTTTTGATTTGTCAAAATACTGTATGAAAAAATAGTTTTGATACACAGGTAATAAGAAAACATTAATCAAAACATATTTTTCACTTAGCAATCTTGTTAGTGGAGCTTTTCTTACATAAGAACTGTGTGTTATTTTTTTCCTCTTTCAGTTTTATAGAGATAGAATTGACATACAGCACTCTGTAAGGTTTATGACCTGATGACTGGACTTGAAAATAGTGTAAAATGATGACCACAGTAAGTTTAGTTAACACTGTCATCTCACATAGTAACAAAAAAGGAGGAGGTGGGGAGGAGGGGGAGGAGGAGGAGAGAGAGAGGAAGGAAGGAAGAAAGGAAGGAAGGAAGGAAGGAGGGAGGGAGGGAGAAAGGAGGGAGGAAGGAAGGGAGGAGGGAAAGAAGGAAGGAAGAAAAGAAGGAAGGAAGGAAGGGAAGGAAGGAGGGAGGAGGGAAGAAGGGAGGAAGGAAGGAAGGAAGGGAAGGAAGGAGGGAGGAGGGAAGAAGGGAGGAAGGAGGGAAGGAAGGAAGAAAGGAAGGGAGGGAAAGAGGGAAGGAGGGAGGGAGGAGGGAGGTGGAAAAGATAAAAAGTAAAGAAAAGAAAGAAAAAAAAGACAGAAAGAAAGACAAGACAGAAAAGAAAGAAAGAAAAAGAAGTATTTTTCCTCGTGATGAGAACTTTTAGGACCTATGGTCCTAGCAACATTCAAATACACTGTCCAGCAGTGTTAACCTGAGTCATTATGGTACTTATGTATCCAGCATTGATTTATCTTGTAACTCAGTTTGTGACTCTTCTATTTCTTCTATTTTACAATGTGCCATGGTTGGCTGTGTCCTTCCAAAAGCCACATGTTCAAGTCCTAGCCTAATTATATCTGCTGTCTCTTTGAATATGCATCTTTGAATAATGTACCATCACGAAAATAAGGGTCACAGCAGACACAATTTAAGTCTGGTCACGCTACAGGAAGAGGGACCCCAACCGGACATGACTGGCTTCCTGGTAGGAAGACTACTGTGCAGAGACAAAGGCACATGGGGAGAAGGGCCACAGGGCTGCAGCCAAGGCCCCTCAGAGACCCTCAGAGAATGCGTTTCTCCATCATCTTGGTATCTAGCAGTGAGACTCCTGCCCCATCAGTAATGTATCTGCTAACAGAAGTCTGTCCAATAATGATTTGGCCATAACGAAGGCCATATGGAGAGAGCAGTAAACATGATTAAGACTCCTGTTATGTTGATTCATGAGAGAATCACTGAGAAGACCGAGCACTCACAGGGTCTACCCTCTCAGGCTGATAGACAACATAGGAACAGAGCTGGGCTTCTACCCCTTCTACTTTTACCACTAAGGCTCTCAGGGCAGGCGCCTGCCACAGTGGCCTTCGGATGAAGAGCTGTGGGGGCAGCCCTGACATATACTGGCAAGGCTGGGGAAGTCACCAAAGGAGTCAAGGGCTAATATTAGGGTACATTCTCAATCAGTCACTGCTGGGGGCAAGTGGAACTCAGTTCAGCTGGAGAACCAGGAACGGCATCCAGACCCCTTGGCTCAGGGCATCCCCCAAGGGAAAGGTGCCGGGGGCTTCGACAGCCATGTACTAACCCCCTTGGCCATCAGGGGATAACTCTCCAGCATGCCCAACTGCTCTTCTTGTGGGGTGAATAAGCCCTGGGGCCCATGTAGGTCAGGCATCAGGTATTATAACCACAAACCTGAGGCCCACATGCGGGATTGGATGCTCCCATGTCTCCTCCAATGACATTCACTAGTAAGCCCTTGGTTGATCAGAATTCTTACATGAGGCTTAAATGTCAGAGCCGTCGTTTGAAAACAAGCCACCGTGGGTGAAAGCCTTTCACAGACCCCTCACTAGAGAAGACATACAGATGACAAGCATATGAAAATACTTCACATCATGTGTCCTTGGGGAAACACACATTAAAACAAGATCATGTGGCACACTTCATAGAATGGCCAAGGCCCAAAGCACTGACATGGCCAGATGCTGATAGCCACACAGAGCAGCAGGAATGCTCACTCGCTGCTGGTGGGAACTCCAAAGGGGTGGCCATCTTGGAAGATGGTTTGACAGATTCTTACAAAACTAAACTTACTCTCAACATATGATCCAGCAATCGCGTTCCTTGGTATTTACCCAAAGGAGTGTGGTAGATCCACACAAAACCTTAAACACAGATGTTTACAGCAGCTTTACTCATAATTGGCAAAACTCGGAAGCAATCAAGGCATCAGATACACTGGCCCATCCAGGCAATGGAATGTTATCCAGTGCTGAAAGGAAATGAGCTCTCAAGCCATGAAAAGACATGGAGGAAACTTAAATGTATATTACTAAGTGAAAGAGGCCAATCTGAAAAGAGTCTACACAGCATGATTACAATTATACAGAGTTCTAGAAAAGGCAAAACCAGAGACAATGGAAAGATCGGTGGTTGCCAAAGGTTGGTGGCAAGGATGGAGATGAATGGGTGGACCCCAGGAGATGTGTAGAGTGGTAAAAACTAATCCTGCATGATACCGTAATGTTGGACACATGCAAATGCATTTGGGATAAATCCGTAGAATTCACAGCACAAAGACGGAGCCCTAATGTGGAGTATAGACTTCTGTTAGTAACAACATAACAGCAACAGTTCATTAATTAGAGCAAATGTGCCACACTGATGCAAGGTGTTAACAACAGGGGGAACTGTGTGGGGAAGGTGGTATGTTCCGTGGAACGCTCTGTACTTTCTGTTCAACGTGAGGACCTGCGTGACTTCGTCTACCCTGCATATACCTGCAATTCGTTACTTTGGGCCAAATAGATATGCTGACATGTAAAATTTCCCAATTGAGCTTAGTGCTTAGAGCAAAGTAGGCTCTTTGCTCATTTTGGACTCAACATTAACCCTTCAGACTCACCCACCTTCCCTGCCTTTCAGGTTTCTCTTGATTAGCCAAAAATAGAGAGGTGCCCCATAAATGTACATCCAAAATTTAGAGCCAGTAAGTCTAGGGGGACCATGTGTCACTTGATAATCCCTATACAAGCAGATCTGAAAACAGTTTACAATCCCGGACCCACCCCCAGAAAGCCAGCCATGGTCTGTGGGCACACCCTGCCCTCCCCCATCACAGGGGTGGGTGCTGAGCCCCTGCCTACCCCACATGGTGGCTGGCACAGAAAGTGCCCTCAACACATACCTACTGACATATGAATAAATGAATGAATAAGTGAATGAATGAATTTCCCAACGAGTTAGTAGGAAGAAATTTATGCAGTTGTACAACTTTTCAAAGTGGTCAATGTGTGGTCAATGTGTTAATGATCCAGGAAAGGGGGATAGAGAAGGCCAGGGAATATATTTTCACCACAGAAGGGATATGTGCTATGTGCTACCCTGGATGAAAGAGGGACAGGGAAGGAGGCGCCAGGTGGGTGAGGACCCAGGTGTGGGTGTCAGTGGTGAAGAGGCAACACCACTGCTCAGTGGGTACTGGAATGAAGAAAGAGGGCTAGAAGCAGTATGTGGGGGGCTTGTGGGTCTGAGTAACCACATGGTGGAAACACAAAAACAGGCAGTAGGACTGGAAAACGCCAAGACTGACATGGATCCCATGTTTAGGATGGTGGCTGTCAATCCTCCCAAGGACGTGACAGACAGTCAGGGCCACTATGATTGGGTTCTTGACCAAATCTACCATCATGATGGGAATTACTGCCTCTCCATGAATGGACTAGAATATCACAGTCCCAATCACTTTAGAGGGTCCTGTGGTTATCATCAGGTTTAGTAAAAACGTGGTATGAGGTTTACCCGACATAAATGAAAAATCTGGAGGAACTGAGGTAAAAAACAAATCTGCCTTTTGGTGAATTTTGAAAAGAGTCTTACCACCTGATAACATAAATACTTCCCCCCATAAATTATGAATATCACTTCCTTATACTCACTTCACACAAAACGTGTGAACATTTTATAGCTGTATTAAAATGCATTTGGATTTCTCAGGAAAAAGTATTATTTTCTAGTCTAATAATGTCTTAAATTTGTCAGTAGCTTGTAAGAACAGCTTAGAAGAGGCACTTAAGCATGTCAACAAGCAGAGTACATTTATACCCATTTAAAAACGGTTCAAGATATTAGCTAGTAAAACAAAAGCAGCACCAGGATTAAAGAATTAATTAAACTTGACAAATAGAGTTACGAGTAGATGTGGAATTGCTGTAAGCATGAAAAGTAGTATCTTCGGGACTCACTTGTTTCTAACAAAACAGTGAATTAACTCCTAAACACAAAGTAGGGGTAATAATCCAGGAATGTGGAGAGAACAAGAAAGTATGTGGTCTTATGTTAAACAACAGTGGTGAGAGTGAACATCCCTGTCGTGTTCCTAATCTCAGGGGGAAAGCTCTCAGTTTTTCCCCATTGAGGATGATAGTGGCT
>JAQQST010001874.1:0-11459 GCA_028646485.1 Cryptoprocta ferox
AAAAA
This sequence comes from Cryptoprocta ferox, assembly GCA_028646485.1. NCBI lineage: Eukaryota > Metazoa > Chordata > Mammalia > Carnivora > Eupleridae > Cryptoprocta > Cryptoprocta ferox. The sequence goes on from JAQQST010001874.1 coordinate 6, forward strand.
TTTTTTTTACATTTATTTATTTTTTGAGGGATAGAGTGAGACAGAGCATGAGCAGGGAGGGTCAGAGAGAGAAGGAGACACAGAATCTGAAGCAGGCTCCAGGCTCTGAGCAAGCATTCAGCACAGAACCTGACGTGGGGCTCGAACCCACCAACTGTGAGATCATGACCTGAGCCGAAGTCAGACGCTCAACTAACTGAGCCACTCAGGCGCCCCTAAATGTATATTTCTAAGTGAAAGAACCAAGTCTGAAATGTCACCTACCATATAATTCCAATTATATGTCATTCTGGAAAAGGCAAAACTATAGAAACATTTAAAAGTACATCCCTGAGGCTTGGGAAAGAAAGTGAGGATGAAAACGTGGAACATGGGATTTTTTAACCTGGTGAAAGATTCTGTATGCTACTGTGATGATGGATATAAAACATAAGCTTGTCAAAACTAATAGAATAGCACTGCACAAAAAGTGTACTCTCATGTGAACTGTGGACTTTAGTTAATTATAAAACTTACATATAATTAGGGGTGCCCACGTGGCTCAGATGATTAAGTGTCTGACTCTTGGTTTCAGCTTGGGTCATGATCTCCTGGTTTGTGAGTCTGAGCTCCATGTGAGATTCTCTCTCTCTCTCTCAAAATAAATAAATAAACTTAAGAAAAATTACATATAATTAAAGTTTTACATGGGCAAAATGCATATAATAATTTACATAAAATTATGTTTGTATGTACACATTAAAAAAGATTTGTGTACATACAGGCATTATAATCTGAAAATAAAGAGAGTTGGGGCTATTTTTTTGTACTCTTCATATTGTTTAGCTCTTTTTTCCTGTTGTTATTTCATTTTTATTGGCACAAAATTGGCTAACTTTACTAAATCACCAAAATAAATGTTAATTTAATGATATTCAGTATAATATACTGGGCATAGAGTCTGAATCAGTTAATAGTTTATACAGTGTGTTACTGGGCACTTAACAGCGATTCTGGTCAAAATGTGTGTTGCCACTGCAACATTTCCCTTCTCCTTGAAGATAAGTGTCATTCTATTAATAAATGGGCTTGTTCCTAAGATCATGACTTTAAAAGGGAATCAAAAGACATTATTTTATATTTTCTCAGTTTGATATATTTATTTTTCCTGTGAATAGTCTTCATTTCACTTTTATATAACAGCTCAGTTGAGATTAATAAAATAATTTATTTTTTAGTCATTATTCAATAGCGTATTTTCAGGTTACAAGCTCTTCTGGCATGTTCTGGGTTTCAGGAGATAAAATATTTCTGCATAATTTTTATGACTTGTAAGAAAGTGACTTGTTCTGAGAGAGTCAACACTGCCATATTTGTTCTATGCCACTATTCTTATAAATTAGTAGCTTTGTGCTATTTTTACTCGACAAAGCATCTTCTGTTTCTATTACATATAGGATAAAATCCAGATAAAGCAATCTTTTGGTTTCAGCATTATTTAATTCCCAACAACAGTTAGATCAAATAGTTTCATGTGCAGGTGTATTTGTTTTTCATATTTTCATTACCCCTGAGGGAGGGGCGCAAGCAAAGTCTTGTAACATTTCCACAGTGTGTTATTTATACTCCCACCGGGTACCATTCTTCTTATTTTACCTTAGTCAACTATTTTCTAACACATTTAGATAGTTTTATAACTATATTCTTACATGATTTAGTACCTCTTTTTGACTGAACAGGGCCAAGTTTAATGCTGATATTGAGGAAGAACCACATATTCCTTTATTTTTTATTTTTTTTAATTTTTAATTTTTTTGGTTAACCAAAACACATATGTTAGCTATGTAATGTAGCTGTTATGTTGTAGGTATTATATATCTCCTAATGAACACAATAATTAATTGTTTTAGGATAGGGTATTACCATTGCTATGCTGGTAAATATTTAACAACCAGCTTTCTTTTTTTAAAGTTTATTTATTTATTTTGAGAGAGAGAGAGGAGAAAGAAAGAGGAGGAGAGGGGCAGAGAGAGAGGGAGAGAGAGAATCCCAAGCAGATTTCTCTTGTCAGCACAGAGCTGGATATGGGGTTCAAACTCATGAACTGCGAGATCATGACCTGAGCTGAAATTGGACGCTTAATGACTAAGCCACCCAGGTACCACTAACAACCAGCTCTCTAAAAGAAAAAAAATGGCCTTGATTTGTAGTATTGTTTTTTTTCCAAGATATTCCCATTCTCGCCTATTTTGAGATAACAAAATGACATCAAGTGGTCTTCACAATTCTGAACATTTAACAATTGTCACTACCAGGCCAGTTCCAGCACACCCTGGGGGTACCTATGCTTTAAGTGTAATATGAATGTTAAGAAGTGTTAGACTATCCCTTATTTCAGCATATCTCCTTTTTGAAGGAGCCATTTCCCAATTGGGCAAGGATCTTTCTGATAGTCTGATTTTATGCTACTCAAACTAGCCAAGCTCTTTCCTGTTTTATTTGTTATTCTAACAAAATCAATCAGATAGGTTAATTATAGCTTTCTCTTATATAAGGAGTTTGCTTGTTTGTTTTCCAAAAGCATGAGTTGAAATATAATCTTCATATATTAATATGTATTTTGGTCCATGAAACAATTGCATGGGAGTTACAGCAAAACCTTGGATTGTGAGTAACTTGATCTGTGAGTGTTCTGTAAGACAAACAAACATTTCTAATAAGTTTTAACTCGATTTATGAGCGATGTCTTGCAATACGAGTAGTACATGATGCCAAACATCACATGATCACAACAGAGTCAATGGTTCTTGAAATTTGCTTTAATATATAAGTACTTTAGAGTACAAGCATGTTTCCAGAACAAATTATGCTTGCAATACTGTGTTATATTGTTCTAAATATTATTTCAAAAATTTAAATTATAGGGCACTATAGGACTATGGGATGCTTGCAGGACTAAAGATATTTTGAGAACAAATGAAAAAGTTTGAATTTTTATGTGTATTATATTTTACTATTACCCCTTCAGATTAGATATGATTATGTCCACATTACTCTTCTTCCTCTGAAATATAACCAATAGTGATTATTTTAGCTTTGCACATTTTCAGGATTTTATCTTTTTGCTAGGCCCTTTGGGATTAGAAACATTTGTCAGACTACAGGTCTTAGAGGTCCATGCCTAATTTTTTTCAGGCTCCATGAGGCAGAATAAAGCTAATGGTTGACTGGGAATGGAAGGGATAGTAGCTAGACACGGAGTTCACAGATAGGATCTTCAAGGAATAGACTCAAACAATTCCTGTCTGGTTTTGCTTAGGGAGCTGATTCCTTGTACCAGCACAGCCATCTTTATATTAATCTTGACTAAGAACATTACCTCCATCTGTCACCTTCTATCTGACATTTATCTTCTATTTCAGTTTTTGTATTCCTTAGGGCGATGGTGTTGAAATATCCATTTAATAATAACATATAGGTTTTTTAAAAACAGAAACCAAAAAATAATTTGGAGATGTCCCTGTTGGTTTCTGAGATCCTCACCTTCATTTCTGGGTCTGGGTTGTTTCCATCAGTCCTTCTACTCCGCACAGTATTTCTACTGTTATGACATAAATATACTCACATGTGACTCTGAACTGCAACAACAATCAAACAGCCATGTGAAGAATGGACAAACAAATGCTGTGTTCCTAAATATAGTATTTAACCAAACTCTCTTAATAAAGTTTCTTCGAACTCAGGATAACAGAAAGTACAGCATAAGGATGGTATGAGCAATGGAAAGATATGTCCACACAGATGCATAGTAGCAACCCCAAAACCTGTAAAACTCTTTTTTGTTATTGTTGTTTTTGTTTGTGAGGTGATATGGAAAACATTCATCGACTATAGTTACCAAGGCAAAACAGCGAAGTAATAGGTTCGAATGTAAGAAACAATACTCGGGTTAAAAAGTAGGAGAAAAAGAATGGTAGATCGTTTCAAATATTAGAAAGACATTTATAGGAACGTCTCAATTGAACACTTTTTAATTCAGTTTGAGGAACACAAACATTCTCCCCTCACTTCAAGCTTAGGAAGATGCTAGCTTTGAGTTTTCCTTGGGGAATTCAAAAGAGAAGATTGTCTTGACTTTCCCTTGAACCCATGTTCTTATACCAATGTTAGAATAACATAGCAGCTGCGCTCTCAAATCATTCAAGTCCCAGGAGAAGTGGTTATACTCGGTGATTGTAGCTAACTCAGCTGCTCTGGGGTTAGAATAGTTTCTTCTTCTTCCTACGTCTGCAAAAACTTTTTAAAATATTGTGCTGAGAGAAAGCATAGCGACGATCTACAGCTAGGTTGGGAACCCCATTCCTTCATGGTTTGGGGTTAACAGAGCTTCAAAGACCCTTTCCTGTAAGAGAACAGGAATTATTTGTCACACATGATGTTTCTATTTGTGTAGAGGGATCTACAACTCTTGGTTTCTCCCAGGGAGAGAAAGTGACTTACCTTATTAATGAGTTTAAGAGATAAACAGTAGTACATTAGTAGGTCAGCCTTTTTTTCCCTCCCTTCAGCTCAAGGTATATGGGTACATATGCATATAGCTTCTGTGCTGCTCCATCATACTATAATTTTAGTAAGTTTTATAAACAAAAGGAGTTAGGGAGGAATTTTATGGCATTGACTATGACTGAGAAGATCGTGGGATATAATGTCTAATAAATTATGCCGTTTGTCATTAGGAAGCTCATTGTTGCAACATACACCTTTGTCATGTTCTGTAACCTAGACTTCATTGGTAATAAATCCTATTTTGCTCTTTATCTACTTTAATACTTTTTCTCATTTAGCTAATGGTTTAGAACTCAGACTGGGAAAGCAGAGTGTGTTATTTATGGGACCCTGAATTCCTTTAGCATAGAAGTAAAATTTGGGGGAAATTGAACAAATTATTCCTAAGCCTTCACCAAGCACACAGTAGCATCCCAGGTAGATGCTACCTAACTATATCATCAATGATTAAAGTTATAAAGGATCTTTTTATCTTGATTTAATTTGAATTTTTTACTAAAGTAATTTACAAGGCTATTAATGTTTAGAAGTATTTGAATTGGTCACTGAGTATGCCAATTTATATCCTACACACACTATAGCTGAATCTAATAACTAGGAATAAAGAACAGGAAATATATAATATAGTATAGTATAATATAATATATATAATATAATATAATATAATAATTATGCCTCAATAAAAAAGAAATAAAAAATAACATTAATAAAGTTTCTACAATCATTAAAATACTATTTAGGAAATAATATGATCCACTACATATCAGTACATTTTACAATTAAAATGAAATGGAAAAATTCTTTGAAAACTAAAATTTTCCCAAACTGAAAACTGATACAATAAGATATCAGAAATTTACTAAATTTACTAAATAAACTCATATTTACTAAAAAAGTTGAAAGTCTTATTAAAATATTCATGCAAAGGAAATTCCAGGTCCATGCGTTTTCTTCAGTGAATTCTTTAAAATATTTAAAGGAGAAATAATACCAATATTACACAAACTCTTCCTTAGCATATAAAATAGAGAAGACATTTCCTTACTTATTAGGGATTCTGATAATATATAGAAAACATGAAACATAATGAGCAATTGGACTTTATTTCAGTAATGCAAGGGTGGTTGTCTATTAGAAAAATCAGTCAAAGCAATTCAGAACAATACTAAAGAAAGGGTGCACTCAAAAGGTTTTTTAATTTGGAGATATTCAGATTATTCATAGAAAATGTACAGAGCTTGCCCTCAAGTAGCTCATGGTTATTTAAGCAGATAAATTGCCGTCAATATGATGATAAGGATTGTTAAGAAGTGACATGAACAAAGAGCTGTGGAGTCTCATATTTCCTGGAGAAATCAAAGACCTTATCAGGGAACAGCATTTAAATCATGCCTCCATTCCTTTATTCAGCCAATAATTATTTACTAAGCATTTCCTATGATACAAAGCATACTAGGCAGCAGGAAAACAAACATAATTAAGAACTAGTTTTATTGCAATTCTCTTTAACTATAATTATCACACAGTTAATATTTGTCCTGTTCATGGAATATAGCTTTGTAAGAATAGAAATTCTAACTTGTTCACTGCTACATACTGGTACCTTTTATAGCAACTAGCTCATCAAAGAAAATGTTATAATAATGTCAGAGTCCCTAAGATAGGTGTATGCACAAAGTATGGTGGGCCACATAACTCAAGATTGGGGACAGACTATATGAAATATTTTATAGATGTCATAGTGACTGAAATTCCAAAGCAGGGTTAATGGTATAGAGGTGATAGGGAAAAGAAAAAGCAGTAGAAAAATTTATTCCAGGTAGACACCCCTGAGAAAGCAAAATGAAAGGGGTAAGAAATATCTTATTAGCTATACTTCCTTGTTTTATTGTTTAAAGCTAGAGTTACAATACAATAAAAAAGAAACAAGTCTTAAAGAAAGAAAATTTCCACAATTTGTCTGTGTGTGTGTGTGTGTGTGTGTGTGTATGCATGTGTGTGAGAAAGATGTGGACAGTGTCTACCATTATTACATTTCTTTTCTCTGCTGCTCAGGCATGGAAGACTGTGTTTACCCCTCTGGATGGTTCGCCATAGGACCATTGTTCCAGCCTTCCCATAATACTACTTTCGCCACATTTGGGTGTTAATGCAATGCTAGATGTTTGAGAAATTATGATGTGAATATGCCTTGAAATTTTCTAAAGTAATGATTCTTCTTACAAGAGACTCAAGAATCTTCCCTCCAGGAACAAATAAATACCCCCCAAAAAATTCATGTATACAAAAAAATAAATCTTCCATATGATTTTAGGTAATTTATGAACCCCCTGAAATCCATGGACCTGAGTTTTTAAATTAGGCACTTAGAAATTGATTAATGTAGATCCCATATGAATAAATAGTTGCCTTAAGTATGTCATTGAAGCCACAACAAACTCTTTAATCAATACTTGGAAACTAACACAGGACTGATTGCTTTATTTTCTCCTTTGTCCTTCCATATTTGAGGCTCCCACAGCTTTGCAACTTGTCTTCTGGTACTGATATCCCACAGAAAATGTTCTGTTTGTATCAGCATGTACAGAGGAGATGTGTAGCAGATGTTTTTTAGCGTTATGCAGGTGCATATCCCATGTTGAGATGTAAGGCAAATATAAGAATGTGTTTACTATGTAAGAGAATATTCTAAAGAATATTATGTGATTATCTCACTAGGAAAAGGAGAGAGAAGACTCATAATTAATGTTTATGTTCAGGGATAGTTTATGCTTTTTGAATTTTATAATCAGAAATTAATTTGTAATATTTAGTTTGGCTGTAAAAATTTCTTAATTTCTATGTATTTGTTACACTGTGTCTTTACATAGGACTTACAAGAAACCAGTACTTCTCCGCTGATCTAGGGAGGAATGAATCCCACACATCGGATATAACAGCTTTAGTTCTTCAAGATATGTGGCGCTTTAATCACTGCACAACAAACTACAGAAAAATAGACTTTCTCTGGCATTCGAGTCATGTTTCAAGAGGGATCATTAACATTTCACCTGCACCTGGAAATATTACCCTCATTGAATATTCCTGATAACGTTTCTGCATTAACTGGAGGAGTTTGAGTTTATGGAACTAGAATTTTTTTGGTTTTTTTTTTTTGTAGCATTTGTTATTTTTGAGGGACAGAGACAAAGAGAGACAGAATGAGAAAAAGAGAGAGAGAGAGAGAGGGAGGGAGGGAGGGAGGGAGGAAGAGACAGAGAGAAAGGAAGACACAGAATCTGAAGAAGGCTCCAGCCTCTGAGCTGTTGGGCTCAAACTCACAAACTGCAAAATCATGACCTCAACTGAAGTTGGACACCCAACCGACTGAGCCACCCAGGCATCCCTATGGGGCTGGCTTTAAAAATTAAACCTACCATAATGACCATATCTGTAAGAATGTCTCTAAAAAAATAAAACTGACAATAGCAAGTGCTGACAAGGTACAAAGCAACTGGAACTCTAATATATTATTGGTGGAATTATAAAATGGAATAGCTAGTTTGGAAACAGTTTGATGGTTTCTTGTAAAGTTATACATACATTTATTATAAGAGCCAGCAATCCTATGCTTAAGTATTTATCCAAGTGAAACAAACCCCACAAAAATGAATGGATAAATAAGTAAACAGGAAATCTATGTTCACATGAAAAACTCTCACAACCCTGAGATCATGACCCGAGGCCAAATCAGGAGTCAGATGTTTAACTGACTGAGACACCCAGGTGCCCCTGGATGAATTTCAAATATGTTATGCTAAGTTAAAGAAGCCAGACTCAAAAACTATATGTGACTGATTTTTATTTTTATGATATTCTTGCAAAGACAAAATTATAAGAATAGAAACAAATCAGTGGTTGCAGATGCTGAGAAATAAGGGATGAGGGTTGGCTATAAAGATATTTAGGAATAATGGAATTATTTGTATCTTGATGTGTCAAAATGTGAAGAACTATACACTAAAAAAGGATAACTTTCATTGTATGCAAATTACACCTTAATAAAAACCAATTATCTATAACCATATCACATGACCGGAATAGTTGACCTTCACTCTGTGCTCCAAAAGTAAAAAGGGGAGGAGAAAGAGCCATTTTTCAAAACCTTTTGCTTTCTGGTCATAGAGATCATGTTTCTAATAGACAGTCTGATACACTTACATTTTAATGCAGTTTTCAAAAAATAATTCATGGAGCATTAATGATAAAAATATTATTTTATAATATAAATTTAGAATTTTAATGTATCTGTATTTATACTAATTGTTTAATACAAAAAATTACATAGATACTGACATTTTTGTGCACAACGTCTTTTAAGTAGGCTTTTCAAACAGTAAAGAGCACAGTTACAGAGGTCAATATCAAATTAGCTGTAAGCCTACAATGAGCCTACAGGAAATTTTCTCAGTTTTTGTGAAGCTCTAGGCTATACTGTAATATTTACCATAACCTTATGTAGTGGCTGAAGAGTGGATGTTTTCTTAATTTTATAGCTTAAGAACCTAGGCACCACGGGAGTTTAAATAAATGACTCCAGAATATAAAACTATGAAAATAATAAAATATGTGAAAAAGCTTGGTGCTTTCTGTTAAAATTCCCTGCTTTTCTCACTGACATTCTCTTATTCTCCTTGTTATATATTAACTTTAAAAAGAGAAAACATAAATATAAGTTGTTTAAAAATTGAAAATATTTTGCCTCTAAATAGCTTTATCATTTGTTGTTTCTATTTTTTCCAATTATGCAGGAAGTTCTAGTACCTAAATATTTACTCAGTCATTAACATTGACTCTATTACTTATACAAGTAATATAGAGGTCTTTGCATTTATTATATTTTCCTCTGAAATAGCAATGTGAGTTATTCTGTATGATTTTTAATTTTTTATTTATCTCCGATTCCCATTCTTTTCAACAGCTATTTTGTTTTTTACTATTTATCTAAAGACTTCTAAAAATGATTTCTACCTTTCTTCTTTTACACTTGAATTTGGCTTTGATTTCTTAAAACACAAGACCGTCCAACTGAACCTCTTCAAATGCATGGTCTTTCCCAAATCCTAATGTTCTGTCCATAGTGCTGTCCATCCCTTCTGTCCTGGCCACACGAGAGGTGTTCATTGTCCTGCATCCGGCCATTCGTATCAATGGATTTCTTTATTCCTCATTTTCCCAGGAGCATGGCTCCATCAATGATATCTTCTTTGTATTGTATTTTCACCTTCTCTCTCTTTTGTTTTGGGCTAAAATCAAGCTCAAGAATCTCTGCTCTTAAGAATAAAGAAAAACGATGGGGTGCCTATGTGGCTCAGTCAGTTGAGCATCTGACTTCAGCTCAGCTGATGATCTCCGGTCTGTGAGTTCAAGCCCTGTATCAGGCTCTGTGCTGACAGCTCAAGCCTGAAGCCTGCTTCAGATTCTGTGTCTCCCTCTCTCTGCCTCTTCCCTGCTCATTCTCTCTCTCTCTCTCTCTCTCTCTCTCCCCCTCTCGCTCTCTCTCTTTCTCTCTCAAAAATATACATTAAAAAAAGAAAGAAAAAAGAACAATGATAACAGCAAGAAAAAATGACAGAACAAAATAAAGTCTTTCCTTTCTTTTCTCTCTCTTCACCCATATTTATGTTCCCTTTTGCCACTTAAGCCCCCAGTCTGCTTTTCCAATCTTGATGGTAGATTAATACTATACGTGGATTAAAAATGTTTTAAATTCATTTTTCTTTTCTTTCTTATTTTTCCCTTATCACAGCATGATTTTTTTAAGCAAGCTCTAGTTATTTATTTATACAAACTTGTCAATGAAAACAATATGACTTAGATAGGTTTAACATAATGATTTCAGGGGCGCCTGGGTGGCTCAGTTGGTTGAGCATCCGACTTTGGCTCAGGTCATGATCTCACGGTTTGTGGGTTTGAGCCCCATATTGGGCTCTGTGCTGACCGCTAGCTCAGAGCCTGGAGCCTGCTCCGGATTCTGTGTCTCCCTCTCTCTCTATCCCTCCGCTATTCATGCTCTGTCTCTCTCTGTCTCTCAAAAATAAACAAATGTAAAAAAATTTTTTTAATTAAAAAAATAAAAAATAAAAATGATTTCATTGAGTTATGTTGTCATGTTGAAAATATATGAATGCTTCATACAATAACTTTTTAATAAACCTTTGCATTTTCAGAATTATGAATTTAGGCCCAACATTTTTTTAATCCATGTTAAATGAAGTGTGGTGACGAATCTCCTGTGTGTCAGTGTCTCGTGTGAACTCACTGAGGATCTAGCATGTTTTGGCCGTATTTCACAGAAGAAAATGTCAGACACTTGTTCATCCCTAGATGATGCATTTCTACCAAGAATCAGACCCCACCATGTCCTTTAGCCTTATAGTCAATATTAGCAATAGCAGATCCAACATTCTAGTATTGGAAATAAAGTGCCACGAAAATCAAATTAGAATTTTGTTTGCACTGAATTCTGAGTATGTTTAAATGGAAAGATCGAGTTATAGAGTGTAGGAGGAATAGCTGAAGCATTAATAGAAAATAAAAACACTTTGTTAGGCTTTTGACTTAATATGGCTTCAGGTATTATGACAAGTGATTATTTTGTCCATATCAGAAAAACATCCTATTGATCAATTCAATTGTGCTTTGCTTTCATTATGGCTGATTTTCCACTTAAAGTGGTCTAATTAAACCTGAACTGTTTCAATTTTGTAAGATATATCACATCCCCAAAACTGTGCAATGTATATTTGAATGGGATTAGATTAAACCAGACAGTAGTGATTCACACCTATTGTGAGATTGCAAAATAGGAAGGAAGGTGCCAGTACACGTGGAGCTATTTAGGGTGCCAATTCACCTTTTAACTGCATC
>JAQQST010001875.1:0-11457 GCA_028646485.1 Cryptoprocta ferox
GAGGTACTTGTATTATTCTAGTGACTAGAATAATGTTGGGAACATAGTAGTTGCTCAGTAGATGTTTATATTATGAATTTTCTATTAATGAATTTTAGAAGGAAAAATTTGTGATTGATTTAGACAAACAATAAATCTGAGAACTCAGGGTACCTGGGTAGCTCAGTCGGTTGAGCATCCGGGCTGCATCGGGCTCTGTGCTGACAGCTTGGAGCCTGAAGCCTGCTTCAGATTCTGGGTCTCTGGCTCTCTCTGCCCCTCCCCCGCTCATGCTCTCTCTCTCTCTCTCTCTCTCTCTCTCTCTCTCTCTCTCTCTCTCTCTCTCAAAAATAAATAAACATTTAAAATAATAATAATATAATAATAATAAATCTGAAAACTCAAATATAATTATTCTGGTGAAATATATTAAATTCTTGATAATAAAGACATGAAATATGAATAACTGAAAAATTACTTATTTGTTGCTGAAAGATAATGATCTCAAAGGCCACTTTAAGCATTCTATAATGATGGATAAAATGGAGTTGCAAAGTCTGGGACTGAAAATCAAGTGTTTGAATCCTGGATCACCACTTAACTCTGTGACTTTGAATGAGTAAATTATTTAACATCTTAATACTGAAAGCCTCACTTACCTCATCTTTAAAATGAGGATGATGATATCTGCCCTACTCACATGAGTATTGTGATATTAAAACTAGATCACACATATTTATACCTTGTTAAAATTCTAAACAAGAGATCTTTTGGCATAGAAGAGGACTTGGGGGGCAACTTTTCCTCCATTATATTTGGTTCAGCAAAGGCCTTGAAAATTGCATGGTGGAAAAAAACAAATTGTTGTCCTCCATTAAGAGCATTACAATCATTATCTCTTTCCTCCAAAACATAAACAGTATCCTAATTTTAGGGATGAAGAACTGATGTTTAGAGAGGGCTATACAACCTATAACTGGTGAAGTGATTAATTCAGTATTAAAATGCATTCCTTTGGCGTGTACTGCTGTGACAAATTACCACAGAGTTGCTTAAAACAGATATTTATTCTCTCACAGGCTAGAAATCTAAAATCAGGGGTCAGCGGGGTTGGTTCCTTCTAGAGGCTCTGAGGCAGAATCTGTTCCAAGCTTCTCTCCTACTTTCTGGTAGTTTCCAGCAATATGTGGTATCCCTTGCTTTGTAGACACATTACTCCAGTCTCTGCCTCTATTTTCACATGGCATTTCTCCCATGTCTTTATCATCTTCTCATAAAGATACAAGTCATATTGGATTAAGTACACCTACACCAGTCTGACCTCATCTTAATGAATTACATCTGCAACAACTCTATTTCTAAATAAGATCACATTCTGAGGTACTGGGGGTTAGGACTTTAACATGCCTTTCTGAGGGGACACAATTCGACCCATAACAAATGGGTATCCTCAAAACTTCAGGTTATTGAAAATTAATCAAATGAACCACATGTTATTAAATGGGCAATTTTATAGGTAGAGTCACAAGAAGAGGAAAATCTATAGCAGTCCAAACTTCTGTTAGTAGCCATCATTCAGCAGAAGGATTTAAAATCTAATAGAGGCAAGGTTAGAAGAAAATTAAAAATTTTTAAAGCACCCAGAATAGCTCCTAATTGTATTAATTCTATGTAAAATGCACCTCAAAAAAAAAAAAAAAAAAAAGCCTGTAGAGTTACTAGCCCTTAGTGTTGTATTCAGATAAACAGTTTAATTACCATGTAAGAGGGACTCTAACCCCATACATCTACCCACATGCAAATCATCCTGAAGATTACTTTCCAGAGAATTGAGATCTGGAGGAGAGAAGCCCCTCATTCTGTCATCAGTGTGTGTTGATTTCAGTGAAGTATAAAGGCACCCAAGCACAGAACAGTAGGTGATAGGAGTAGAAGACTTGTCATTACCCAGCAGTATAGATTGTGTTATTGTGTCTGACCCTGAGTTCTGCATGGTCAATCACCTCTGCATTGAGTACCCAGGGGATAATTCATCATAAATGAAAATGTTCTTGGTAAAGGTGGGGGAGGAGTCAGTGGTCATGGCTAGAGCTGGGATTTATGACATTATAATAAGTTAATTAACTGCTGCACTCATTGCTTCTTAAAGAATGAGAATAGCATCTAAATGTACATGGTTATTAGGAAAGATATCTTAAGGCATACCAAATGCTTGTTAGGGAATATGTCTTAAGATGAATTAAAATACAGAGTTTTATGAGGTCTGGGTCTATGCATTAGTCATAAGAACTAGAGAATTATAGGCTAATGATGTCATAAAGATCTGATTGGGTTACATTTGTGAGCATGTGCTGAAATTGCCAGTTCAGGACTATCAGAACTACCAGGAATAAGTTAATTTTATTCCAAAACAACCAGTATACATGGATATTGGGCAGGATTCTGAAACTCATGAACATGAGGTTAATAAATGGGGAGAAAAATCTTGATGCATTGTTTTGAGTCATTTTAATACACATGTAGGAAATCATCGTAAAAAAGAATATTATTCAAAAATATTTTATAAAAACAATTATACACAAAAAAAATGTGAAAATGTTCAGAGAATGCATGCTGCTGTATGCCACTGAAAATCTAATCAAGAGAAAGGGATAAAAATTTCACAAAATTTTTAAATGAAAAGTGAAATACAACAAAGATTTAGAGTCTAATATGGCTGTATACTAATAAATTTCAAAATATCAAGGAATTTAATGCATTATGTGAACTGAAATATAACAAAATTAACACAACAGGTTAAAAATTAAAATGAGTTGAGAAAGTTATCCATAAGCCACATCTGAGCCTCTAGAAAAGGAATTTGGGATCATAATAGATTTAGTAGTAAATTCTTTCAAACTTTCAAGGAACAGATCTCTGCCATGTTATATTACCTGTTTCAGAGAATAGAAAAAGATTAAAATTCAGATAATTCTAAGAAGAAATATATCCTAATTTTTGTATTTTTCATAAATTCCAGGAAAAAATGCACCTGAATATCACTTAATAAAGGTATTAAAAGACCCAAATAAAATGCTAGCAAATAGAACTTAATAATATAGTTAGTTTATTATAGAAAGCTGTTAATAATCTAAAATAGAAAATCTATTAATATATAACATTAATAGATTTAAATTCAAACCAAATAAATTTTAAAAGATAATCATCTTAATAGTAGTATACTCTTTAACATATCTTTAAGATATCTAATTCAAACCATCAGCCAACATTTTATTTGACTGTGAAAATAACAGAATAATTCTCAATAAGATATGATTAAAATACAGATATATGAATTTATTATTTAATATTAATATAACTAACAATAACATTATCTGACATTTACTGAGTTCTTATACTATGCAACTGACTAAAAGATACACATGTTATTTACTTAACATTATTTCAAAAGTTCTTAAGACACAAAACACAAAATTACAAACGTTAGAAAGAGACAAGATGTGATTATATACAGTTGATTTGCTTTTAGAGAATAAAGATAGAAAAAAATAAAATGAAAAGCTATTAGAATTCATTAAAGTTTGGTATAACAGCCAGACAAGAGATAAATATTTTCATATACCAAATAACAATGTAATAGAAAAAGATGTAAATCAAAAAGAGAGCCCATTTACAATCACAAAACAAAATTTAAATTAAGAAAAAATAATGTCTTATATGACAACAAATGCAATACTTCATTGAGAGATATAAAAGGAAAAAAACTGAATAAAAGAAAGGCCTAACATATTCCTAAGTGGGAAGCCTTAATTTTTATGAAATAAAAGTTCTGCTCAAAATGTTTAGTGAATTTATTAAAATTTTATTTCCAATCCCAATGGAGTTTTTTTTCCTGGAATTTACCCAACTGATATTAAAATCAATTTCAAAGTATGAATAGAAGAGTAATAATTGTTGTAAAGACAGAGACCAAATATGTTTATTTATTTGATTTGATTTCAAGTCTTTATTTAAGTTCTAGTTAGTTAATGTATATGGTAAAATTGGTTTCAGGTGTAGAATTTAGTGATTCATCACTTACATATAACACCCTGTGCTCATCACAGTAAGTGCCCTCCTTAATGCCCATCATCCATTTGGCCCATTCCCCCACCAAACTCCCTCCATCAACCCTGTTTCTTCTCTATAGTCTGAGTCTCTTATGGTTTGCTTCCCTTTCTCTCTCTTCCCCCTTCCTTTATGTTCCCCTGTTTTGTTTAAATATCACATATGAGTGAAATCATATGGTATTTGTCTTTTTCTGACTTATTTCACTTAGCATGACACACTCTAGCTTCACTGACATCATTGCAAATGGCAAGATATCATTCATTTTGATGGTTGAGTAATATTCATATATATATATATATATATATATATCACGTCTTCTTTATCCATTCAGTCAATGGACATTTGGGATCTTTCCATAATTTGGCTATTATTGAAATGCTCCTGTAAACATTAGGGTGCATGTGCCCATTTGAATCAGTATTTTTATATCCTTTGGGTAAATACCTAGTAGTGTAATTGCTGGACCATAGAGTAGTTCTATTTTTTTACATTTTGAGGAAACTCTATACTGTTTTTCAGAGTGGCTGCACCAGTTTGCATTCCCAACAACAGTATAAGAGGGTTCCCCTTTCTCCACATCCTCGCCAATATCTGTTGTTTCCTGTGTTGTTAATTTTAGCCATGACAGTTGTGATGTGGTATCTTATTATGGTTTTGACTTGAATTTCCCTGATGTTGAGTGATGCTGAGCATCTTTTCTCGAGGACATAGATTAATTTTAACAAAATATTAAAATACGTAAAAGTATAAGAAAACGCAGATCAGTACGAAAGAATAGGCCACTAAAAATACACCTAATTATACATACACATTCAGTATTTGTGTAGACCTGTATGACATAGCAGAGGAAAGGTAAACTTTTAACAAAAATAATCATGTCTTATCCACAAGAGGAATATAAAATTTAATTTATTTTAAGCCTATAATGAGAGAAGGAATTTGTAAACTGAAAGTCAATTGGAAGACAGAAAAGGAGAGGGAAGGGAAGGAAAAAGGCAACAGAAGACTTTTATAAATTAAAATAATTGTTTAAAAAAACATTTGTTAATGTTTTAATGGGGGTCATGAGATTCAGCTTGGGTGTGAAGTCTGCTTAAGATTCTCTCTCCTTTTCCCTCTGCCCCTCCCCTGCTCATGGTAACCCTTGCACTCTCTCTCTGTCTCTCAAAATAAAAAGAAGAAAAGAAAAAGAAAGAGAATTAGAACTAGAACAGAGTAAAAGAATAGACTACATAAAAACTGTACCAGAAAAACAAAGAGCAGGATTAAAAAATAATAAGTTAGGGCAAATACTTGTGGAGAATGCACAAAGAGATTATGTCTTGGGGGTTCCAATTCAAGATGGTGATGTAGGAAGACTCTGAACTCATCTCCATAGAAGACACCAAATCACCACTATTAATAGAATAATTTCTCCTGAAGAACTGAGAGCTGACTGAACAGCTTCTGAACAACCAAAGACAGAGAATGGCAAGAGAACAGCAAGAGAGAGAGAGAGAGACACAGTAACAGGGAAGTCCCACCCCCAAAAATGCCAGTGGAGAGGCGACATTTCTCTGTCCTTGGGCACAGAAGAAAGCTGCAGTTTAAAAGAGCAACTAGCACATAAAAGAAACAACACTAGAACTCTGACAACTGGCAGAGGAGCTGCAGGAAGGTTCTCCTGGTCAGGATTGGAGAATGACACAGTTGGTATTCCCACCCAACCTCAGAAACATAGACTGGAACAGTGTTCAGACACCATGGCAGACAAATCAGATTGTCACAGAGGGCCTGCAACCTCAGCAAGCCCAGGGTCCACAAGCCCACACCAGTCACCCTGTGGTACTGGAGCACAGAAAACAAGCTATGGTTTTGTGGGTTTTTTTTTTTTAATTTTTATGGTTTTATTTTATTTTATTTTACTTTTTAAAATTTGTCTTGTCTTGTTTTATTTTTATTATTTTCTTTTGTTTTGTTTTGTTCTTTTCTTCTTTGTTCTTTTCTTTTGTCTTTTTCTTTTTTCATGTTTTCTTTTTCCTTTTATTTTACTATTTGCTTTTTTCTTTTTTTTCTTTTATTATTATTGGCTTTAAAAAATTCTCTCTGTAAAACACCATGGCTTAAAAGACTAGCATATACAGCCACTGCTCCAGTCAGCCAGCAAAACTCACCAAGCACACACAGTCTACATAGGGGTAACTATACACAGGACCACTGCTTCAACTTCAGAAGTAGCCATTTTGCCTAATCTATAGAAACAAACACAGAAAGTCAAGCAAAATGAGGAGACAGATGAATGTGCTCCAAAAGAGAGTAAGAAAAAACCACAGTAAAAGAATGAAATGAGAGAGATAACCAATATGCTTGATAAAGAATTTAGTCATGATCATAAAAATACTCACAGAGTTGGAGAAAAGAATGGAAGAACTTAGTGAGACCTTTAATAAAGAGATAGAAATTATTAAGAAAGAACCAATCAGGGCTGAAGAATACAGTAACTAAAATTTAAAAACACGCACACTAGAAGGAATCCACAGTAGATTAGAGAATGCAGAAAAATGTATTGGCAATCTTAAAGATCGAGTAATGGAAATCTCACAAGCTGAACAGCAAAAAGAGAAAATAATTTTTAAAAATGAGGATAGATTAGGAGGTGTCTTGGACAACATCAAGGAAACAAATATTTACATTATAGGGGTCCCAGAAGAAGACAAAGATATAGAAAACTTATTTGAAAAAATAATAACTGAAAACCTCTCTAACCTAGGGAGGGAAATAGACATCCAAATCCAAGAAGCACAGAGAGTTCCAAACAACATGAACCCAAAGAGATCCACACCATGGCACATGTTAATTAAAAGGTTAAAGATAAAAAAAGAATCCTAAAGGCAGTAATAGAGAAACAAAAAGTTACCTACAATGGAGAACCTATAAAACTATGAGCTGATTTTTCACAGAAACTTTGCAGGCCAGAAGGGAGTGACATGCTATATTCAAAGTGGTTAAAGGAAAAAAGCTTCAACAAAGAATACTTTAGTGGCAAGGTTAGCCATTCAGATTTGAAGGAGAGATAAAGAGCTTACCAGAGAAACAAAAGATAAAAGAATTTATCACCACTAAAGCAGCCTTACAAGAAATGATAAAGAGACTTATTTCAATGGAAAAGAAATGACTATAACTAGACACAAGAAAAATATTACTAAAAAGATATAAAACATGAGAACATATACATAAAATATGGAGGAGGGAGTAAAAAGGGAAGAGAAGAGGAAAAAGTCTTTTTTTTCTTTTTCTGTTTTTGTTTTTGTTTTTGTGTTTTAGAATGTGTTTGAACTTAAATGACCATCAAATTTATATGGACTGCTTTACTTAAAATGTTATATATGAACCTCATGGTAACCACAAATCCAAAATCTATGATAGATACACAAAAAAGAAAAAGAAAAAAGAAAAAAAAAAGGAAAAACTCCATTATAGATACTCATCAATCACAAAGAAAGACAACAAGAGAAGAAGAAGGGACCAACAAGAACTACAAAACCAGAAAACAAATTTTAAAAATGGAAATAAGTTCATACCTCTCAATAAATGATTTAAGCATAAATGGTCTAAACCCTCCAATCAAAAGACATAGAGTGGTGGAATGGATTAAAAAAAAAAACCAAACAAGACCCATCTAGATGCTGCCTACAAGAGACTCACCTCAGACCTAAGACACATGTAGACTACAAGAGAGGGGTGGAGAAACATTCACCATGGAAACTGAAATGAAAAAGAAAAAATATCTAGGGTAGCAATACTTATATCAGACTTTAAAACAAAGACTGTAACAGGAGACAAAGAAGGACATTACATAATGATAAGGCATCAATACAACAAGAGGCATCACAATTGTAAATATCTACACACCCAACATTGGAGCACCCAAGTACATAGAGCAAATAATAACAAACATAGAGAAAATGATGTAATACAATAATAGCAGAAGACTTTAACACTATTCTTACATAAATGAATAGATCATCCAGACAGAAAATCAATAAGGAAACAATGTCTCTGAATGACATATTGGACCACACAGACACAACAGATATGTACAGAGCATTACATCCAAAACAACAGACTACCCATTCTTTTCAAGTGCACATGGAACACACTCCAGAATAGATGACAAATTAGGCCATAAAAACAAGTCTCAAAAAATTTAAGAAGACTGATATCATACCATGTGTCTTTTCCACCACAACAGTATAAAACTAGAAATAAATCACACCAAAAAAACTGGAAAAAAACACATACAAGTGGGGACTAAATAACATGATATTAAACAATCAGTGGGTCAATGAATCAATCAAAAAGGAAAAAAAAATACATGGAGATAAATGAAAATGAAAACACAATGGTCCAAAATCTCTGGGACTTAGTGAAAGCATTTCTAAAAGGGAAGTATATAGCAATGCAGGCCTGCCTCAAGAAGCAAAAAAAAATTAAGTAGACAATCTAACCGTATTCTTAAAAAAAAGAAGAAAAAGAAGGAAAAAACCCCAAGGTAAGTAGAGAAAGGAAATAATAAAGATCAAAGCAGAAATAAATGACATAGAGACTAAAAAGATAGTAGAAAAAAATCAATGAAACAAAGAACTAGATCTTTGGAAAGATAAACAAAATTGACAAAGCCTTAGCCAGTCTTATCAAGAAAAAAAAGAGAGAGGACACAAATAAAATCAGAAACGAAAGAGAAGTAACAATTGATACTATAGAAATACAAACAATTTTAAGAGAATACTATGAAAAACTGTATGCCAACAAACTAGGCAATCAAGAAGAAATGGATAAATTCCTAGAAACATACAATCTTTCAAAACTGAACGAGGAAGAAATAGAAAATCTGAAAAGGTGATTACAAGTAACAAAAGTGAATTGGTAAACAAAAAACAAAAAAAAAAAAAAATGAAATGAGAGTTCCAGACCATAGGATTCATGAATGGATTCTACCAGACATTTAAAGAAGAGTTAATACCTATTCTTCTCAAACTATTCCAAAAAGTAGAAGAGGAAAGAAATCTTCCAAATACATTCTACGAGGCCAGCATTACTCTGATACCAAAACCAAAGAAATCACACAAAAAAAGAGAACTATAGGCCAATATTCCTGATGAACATAGATGCAAAAGTCCTCAACAAAATATTAGCAAACATAAGACAATATATTAAAAAGATCATTCATCATGATAAGGTGGAATTTATTCCTGGGATGCAAGGATGGTGCATATATTCACAAATCAATCAAAGGCATATACCACATCAACAAAATGAAGGATAAAATCATATAATCATCTCAATAGGTGCAGAAAAAATATTTGACAAAATTCAACATGCATTCATGATAAAAAGTCTCAAAAAAATGGGGTTAGAGGGAACATACCTCAACATAATGAAGGCCATATATACAGCTAACATCATCCTCAGTGATGAAAAACTGAGAACTCGCCCTCTAAGGTCAGGAATAAGACAAGGATGCCCACTCTTGGCACTTTTATTCAACAGAGTACTAGAAGTCCTAGCCACAGCAGTCAGACAAGAAAAGAAATGAGGCATTCATATTGGTAAAGAGGAAGTGAAACTGTCACTATTCACAGACAACATGATACTACATATAGAAAATTCTCCACCAAAAAACTACTAAAGGAATAAACTACCTCAGTAAAATGACAGGACACAAAATTAATACCCCAAAATTGACAGCATTTTTATACACTACCCAAAAAGTCACAGAAAGAAAAAATTAAAAAATAAATCATTTAAAATTGCACCAAAAAAAAAAAAAATACCTAGGAATAAACTTACCAAAGAAGTGAAAGACCTGTACTCTGAAAACTATGAAACACTGATGAAAGACATTAAAGATGACATAAAGTGGAAAAATATTCTATGTTCATGGATTAAAATCATTCATATCATAAAAATGTTCACATTACTCAAAGCAATCTACTGATTCAGTGCAATCCTGATCAACATACCAATAGCATTTTTCATAAAACTAGAACAGATAATACTAAAATTTGTATGGAACCAAAAAAGACCCCAAATAGCCAAAGCAATCCTGAAAAAGAAAAACAAAGTATTGCAATTCCAGATTTCAAGATATATTACAAAGCTCTAGTGACCAAAACTGTTCCATACAACTGGCACAAAAATAGGCACGTAGATCAATAGAAAAGGGTAGAGACTCCAGAAATAAGCCCACACTTATGTCAATTAATCTATGACAAAGGAGGCAAGAATATACAATGGCAGTTTTTTCAGTAAATGGTGTTACATGTAAAAGAATGAAAGTGGACTACTTTCTAACACCATACACAAAAATAAATTCAAAATCAATTAAAGATTAAAGACCTAAGTGTGAATCCAGAAACCATTAAAATCCCAGAAAAGGACACAGGCAGTAATTTCTCTGACATTAGCCATTCATCATGATGTCTCATTACATCAACAGTTTTCTAGATACACCTTCTATGTCAAGGAAAACAAAAGCAAAATAAACTTTTGGGACCATTTCAAAATAAAAACTTCTTGGCACAGCAAAGAAAACCATCAATGTAACAAAAAGATACCTACTGAATAGGAGAAGATATTTGCAAATGATATATCTGATAAGGGTATATATCTAAAATATGTAAAAAAAAACAAAAAAACCTCATACAACTCAGCATCAAAAACAAACAAAACCCCAAAAAACAAAAAAACAAAAAACAATCCAATTAAAAAAATGTACAGAGGATCTGAATAGACATTTTTCCAAAGAAGACATACAGATGCCCAACAGACACATGAAAAGATGCTCAATATCACTAATTATCAGGGAAGTACAAATCAAAACCACAATTCCTCACCTGTCAGAATGGCTGAAATCAAGAAGACAAGAAACAACAAGTGGCCAGGATGTAGAGAAAAAGGAACCCTTGGGCAGTGTTGGTGGAAATGTAAATTGGTACAGCCACTGTGGAAAATAGTATGGAGGTTCTTCAAAAAATTAAAACTAGAAATACCAGATGATTCAATAGTTCTACTATTAGGTATTTATCCATGGAAAATGAAAACACTAACTCAAAAAAGATATATGCACCCCCATGTTTATTGCAGCATTATTTACAATAGCCAAGACATGAAAGCAACTTAAGTGTCCATCAAGAGAGAATGGATAAGGAAAATGTGGTATATACACACCATGGAATATTACACAGTCATAAAGAGGGATGAGATCATGCCATTTGAGATAACATGGATGGACCTAGAAGGTACTATGCTAAGTGAAATAAGTCAAAATGAGAAAAACAAATACCATATGATTCCACTCATAAATGGAATCTTTAAGAAATGAATAAA
>JAQQST010001876.1:0-11455 GCA_028646485.1 Cryptoprocta ferox
TCTGCTCCATGTATGTGGTGGCTGTGGTGGGGAATGTGACCATCCTGGCCGTGGTGAGGGCAGAGCGAAGTCTCCATGAGCCGATGTTCCTCTTTCTGTGCATGCTCTCCATCACTGACCTGGTCCTCTCCACATCTACGCTGCCTCGCATGCTCTGTCTTTTCTGGTTCGGAGCCCATGACATTGCCTTTGATGCTTGCCTGGCCCAAATGTTCTTCATCCATAGCTTTACTACCATAGAATCAGGTTTTTTCCTGGCCATGGCCATTGACCGTTACGTGGCCATTTGTCATCCACTGCACCATACTACCATTCTCACCCATGCTCGCATCACCATAATGGGTATTATTGTGGTGGTTCGGGGCGTAGCCTTCTTTTCCCCACATCCCATTCTGCTCAAACAGCTTCCCTACTGTAGAACACGAATCATTGCCCACACCTACTGTGAGTTCATGGCCGTGGTGAAGCTGGCATGTGTGGACACAGGAGCCACCACACGTTATAGCCTCAGTGTGGCTTCTATCATTGGTTCATGTGATGCAATTCTCACTGCTGTATCCTATGCCTTCATCCTCCGCTCTGTATTCCACCTGCCATCCCGAGAAGCTAGCTTTAAGGCTCTGGGCACATGTGGATCACATGTCTGTGTTATTCTTGTCTTCTATTCCACAGCTGGTTTTTCCATTTTCACTCACCGTTTTGGGAAGAATGTGCCTGCACATGTCCATATTTTTATTGCAAATATGTACCTTTTGGTGCCCCCTTTTCTCAACCCCATTGTGTATGGAGTAAGGACCAAGAAAATACGGGAGCATGTTCTTAGAGCTCTAAGGGTCAAAGTTTCCTGATTGGATCTATAGACGAGATGGTTCAAAATATGTAGAAATACAAGAGATGATGTAGGGAAAATAATTAACTGTTCTTACTCCCACAAGCTGAATTGCATTTACCACCTGAAAGTTGTTATTACCATATGTCTAGAATTTCTAGGAATATTAACTCAGATTATTTTACCTTTTTTATTTAATAAATATTGGTGATGAATTTGTTCATCTCATTCTGAATATGTGTCTTTCAGAGGGAGTTATAATATGGAATTTACAGTAGGTAGAAGGAGAAACAAACCTATGAAGATACTTAGACAAAAAAAGGAAAAGTTCTCTGAGAACTCTATATGCTGAATTTTATAGAGTAGTCAGTTTGAAATAACATTGAGACATATATATAGCTCCGATTTTTAAAAACAGGTAAGAAATGTTGTATCTCTAGTCTAATCATATCAAATTAAAGTCTCAAGGTACATGAATAGACTAATAATGCACAAAGACTTAAAAATGTATGTAGGAAGAAATGATCACCCAGTCAAGGAAAACAAAAATATAAAAATAAAAATAAAATTCAGAAACATGTATTTGTGTGAAAGTGCCAACATTGGTATTAGAACTTCTATGGCTTCTAGAGCAATTTTGATAGAGGCAAGTGGTACTTCATATTCTGGATTCACTGACTGCTAAAGTATGGTTCCTTATATTTCACATTTGATGAGTAGTTAAAATAAACCACTAGGCTACCATGTGCATTCAGTTTTCCTCATTGATTAGTTGACTTTGAACTTAATATCAAGACACAAAATGTGAAATATTTTATTAACAAATTTAAATATTTTCCCTTTCTAGTACCCCAATATCTAACACTATCTTCCTTTTTTGTTCATTTTCCTCAGCTTTCACCAGATTCTCCACTATGTGTTTCCCATCTTTTAAAAATATTATTTAAGAACTATAGGATATTTCTTTTCCTGGCAGCCATCTGAAAAAGGGAGTCTGATATTTGTGCTATGAAACTTTTCCTCATTCCTTGCTTCTTAATCCTGTGAATTTACATCCATGGCTAAGCACAAAGACTAGCATCTCTGCATTCACTAACAGTCCGTATGTAATTTAACTCTAAGTAGAGTGTAAATTTTCCTGTTTTGGAAAACTACATATGTTTGGCATTATTCCTTTGACATAAGGGATTCAGGACTAAGAGCAATTTGAGGCTAGAGTAATGAATTTAATTTGGGCATGGCAGGTTTGAGATTCACGTAGAATATTGGATTTTTTATGTCCTAAGGAGAAAAGTCTTAGCTAAGGTCAATATTCACATGTTTTGAACATATAAGTGTGGTGGTCTGGCCAATTATGAGTAGATTCACCCAAGCAGCAGTTGCATGGTGAAGAAAATAGGCAATCTGAAAACATGCTGAAATTTTTGCTTCCATTCCCATTCATCTACAATTGCCTAAGACATTCTTAGTTTACACCTGTTGTCCCAGGTTAATTATCAAGTGTGCCCCTTTTCAGTCTTTGCTCCTTCTCAGATAATGTGTGTTCACTCTGTCATTAAGACACCGATGACGGGGCACCTGGGTGGCTCAGTCGGTTTAGCATCCGACTTTGGTTCATGGGTTCGAGCCTTGCATTGGGTTCTGTGCTGATAGCTCAGAGCCTGGGGCCTGTTTCAGATTGTGTGTCTCCCTCTCTCTCTGCCCCTCCCCTGTTCATGCTCTGTCTCTTTCTGTCTCAAAAATAAACAAACTATAAAAAAATTAAAAACAAAGACACCAATAACTTGTTACATTTTTAACAAATTTTAGACTATTGAATTTTTAATGTATGAATGCATTTTGAGGTGTAAAATATACAGTGAAATTGGCAAACCTTAAGTGGACAGTTAGATAAGTTTGAACAAATGTATGACCTAGGCAACCCACCCACAATCATAGTCGAAGACATTTTCATCACCCCCTAAAAGTACTCCTTCTTTTCTATCTTGAAACTGTACTGTTGGGGTACGGGGTGGGTGTGGGTGGCTCAGTATGTTAAGCGGCCGACTTCGGCTCAGGTCATGTTCTCACAGTTTGTGGGTTTGAGCCCCGAGTCGGGCTCTGTGCTGACAGCTCGGAGCCTGGAGCTTGTTTTGGATTCTGTGTCTCCCTCTCTCTCTGCCCCTCCCCTGTTCACGCTTTGTCTCTCTCTGTCTTTATCACTTTCTCCCTCTCAAAAATAAATATATGTAAACATTTTAAAAAAAGAAGGAGGGAGGGAGATTGAGAATCCTAAGCAGGCTCCACGCTCAGCATGAAGCCTGACGTGGGGCTCTATCTCACAAACTGAGATCACGACCTGAGCCAAAATAGAGTCAGAGGCTTAACCAACTGGACCACCCAGGTGCCCACAATTTCACAGAATTGATTGTACCCCTTATACCAAAAAGTCCTACATCCATTTTCCTTAAAGTTGATCACACTTTCACAGATCACATGATCACATTCCAAGTAAATTTAGGAGATATTTTTAGATTCCTAAGTTTTACATTTATAATATGTGTCAACCAATTGCTTTCCAGATAACACAGTGGTTCAGTTACCTATTCAGGAAACATTTCTAATAATTAGTGTATTTCTGGTCAAATTAGCCACAATGGGTATGAAATTTTACCATATCTGAATTTCATCATGGAATGAACAGGAGAAAAGGATAACAGAAAAAGAGACATTTGTGAACAGCATGCAGTGAATTCAGAGAGGGGAGGATAAAGAACATTCCATGGTGACCTTCCATTATAAGATAACTGGGGACATGTTTGAGGCTTTACTTTTATTGCACAGCCTTTGGTGTTATTAATGTTTAAGAGAACCAATTTGTGTAATTAATGTACAGGTTTTTTATGTCAGTTTGTGCCACAGAACTTAGGAAATGTTTTGCCTCAGGGATAGGGAATCCTTTGGATATTCTTTGTTTGGAGAAAAATTATAAAATGAAAGAAAAAAGAAAAAGAACATTATGGTGATCAGCTAAAAATCTACAAACAAATTGTCCATTTGGTTGGAATAGTCCTTTCAAAGTAACCATTTAAAAGTACGGTCTTAACATTAAAGGAAAATGTTGCATGTGGCATTATATTGACCTTACACCATATAGATTATTTTAATGTTTTCACAATGACAATGACTATATTTTTGTGATTGTACGATTGAAATATTTTATATTAAAAAATTAAACAACAGAGGTGCCTGGGTGGCTCAGTAAGTTAAACATCTGACTCTTGATTTTGGCTGAGGTCATGATCTCACAGTTCTTGAGATTAAGCCCCATGTTGGGCTCTGTACTGATAGTGTGGAGCCTGCTTGGGATTCTCTCTCTCCCTCTCTCTCTCTCTCTCTGCCCCTCTCCTGCTCTCTCTCTCTCAAAATAAATTTAAAAACAGATTTAAAATGTAAGCAAAAAAGGAAAAAGAAAATCAAAATACCATTCTTACAAAATAAAAACACCCACAATTGGTATTTTGTGAGTCTTAAAGACTTTAAAGACATTTCTCTATATTGCAGTGTCATCCTAACCTCTGAGAAAAGACTCTAAGTTATCCATGTCTTATTTGAAGAATCTTTGTATCAACTGTAATAGGCAAACTAGTCTGAAGCCTTTCCTTTGGAAAATGACATAATGTGCTCATCAAACAAAATCAAGGAAATTCCAACTTAATTAATATAAATAGCGAGGAGAAATAAATTCTTTTTTGTGTGCTAATTACTTTTGGAGTCTGCAAATTCAAGATTGGCCATCAGTATGTTTTAATTTCCATGGAGACTGCTAACAAATATTAGAAAATATAATTAATAAATTAATAGAAGGTAACCTGAAATAATAAAAATAATAAATCTAGAAAATACAAAAAGGAACCGACAATTTACATGACAAATTAAAATACAAAATAAAAATAGCAAAGCAAATCCAAGCATCTACACAATTAATGTCAGTGTAAAAGACTATAGTTATAAATCAGATTTAACAGGGTAAGATCACAAGAAAGAAAAGGGAGTTTAGACTACATGTAAGAGTCTGACCTTGGATTTTGCACTGGGTAAATCAGGAAATGATGGTTTGAGGAAGATGAGCAATATCAATGGATTGTTGAACATGCAGTACTGGAGGAAACAAGCCAGAAAGTTATAAGATTATAAGTGATGAATGGATGACTTGAATTTGAGATTATGGAAAGATTCAAGCTTATTAGTAATAAAACCTAGACTATGGGATGTGGGATATTATTTTCAAAAGGAGAGAGAATAAGACCTTTAGAGGAGAAGAGATCAAGAAATTGAAAAACCGGATTATTGACATCATGAAGAATTGAGAGAAGAACAGTTTCAGAGAGGATAAAATGAGCCCACAACTACAATCCCCAAGGAAGATGTGAAGTTCAAAAATTCAGATATGGGAGACAGATTTCAGCATAAAATGCTGAAAATAATGGCACCTTCTTTATAAAGTTGTGAGTGTGCTTGTGTGTGTGTGAGTGTGTGTGCCTATAAAGAAAGATCATCACACTTATGAAAAATTAGCAAAAGTCCTGGTATATAATAAGCACTTGATGAATGTTGTAATTGTGATGATTACAATCACAATGATGATGTTGCAATTGTTTTCCTGAAAGGGTGTTAACCTAGAATTTTCCTAGGGCATTTTAAATGATTCATTTTCTCCTTTCATTCATTCATTCACTCATTCAACAACATTTAATATATCTATGGTACACAGCAAGACATAATATCCTTTCCCTAAGTCCAGAGGCATCACTGTATGAGATCAGTGTCCCCAGGGTTATACAGAGTATGACCTGCATCACTGCCTACTAAATACCTAGACTGTCATCATAGTGATTTAATAAATATTTACTAATGTGACAAATGAGGGAGTGGGAGAATTCATTTTCAAACCTTGGTGACACAGTAGTTACATAAATGAAATGTGGAGCCAGAGATATCTGGTTTCAGATCCTGATGTTACTCCTTATTAGCTGTAAATTTTTAGAGAAATTATTTAATCTGTCAGTCTCTCTGTTTCCTCATATAGTTAGTGATCATAATCTATTTCCGTAAGTTTTGGAAGTTCAGTGGGAGAAGGATTTTAATCACTAAGCCTAGGTAGGGTCTACAAAATGATGATCTCTCAGTGCATGAACATAATCCTTTCCTTTGGTTCTGTGGTTTTATAATTTTTTTCCTGATAAATTCTGCAAACATATTCCATGTCAAATCACTTAGCAGGCTTTTGGAAAATTATGATGTTTTTATTTATTATCTTAAGGGATAGCAAATAATAATTGCTATACCTATAAGTAATTTAGGTCTTATAGTTGGGGAAAAAGCCCTGTATCCCAGAGGACCACTGATTTCCCTGCCATCTACACTTTTTAATCCAGTGGGATTTGAGTTGGATGCAATTGCAGCTCACGTTCACTGAGCACACTTCTTAGCATCTACTCTCTATAGAAACTGACTCTCTGGATGACTCCAAGCTTTTGATCTGGGTGAATTAAGATAGAAATACAGGACAGAGAAGGAGAGGAGAGGGCTACATTCAAACATCTGCATTTATAGAATTATGAGATCGTCCAAAAGGTAATTTATTCACCTCTTCAAATACACTTAGTAATGTTCAGAATAAAGATCATAGACATGTAATATAATTAGAAGCTAGAATGGACCTTTTTTTCTCCATAATTGATAAAAATATAGGTACCTGTTGATTAGCTCTGAAGTATAGGGAGCACAAGGTCATAGATACCCCAAATTAGAATTAATATAGATTTAAAGCTGCTTGACCAGGACAGCCTTTGAGGTCAGAGACAGCTCCGAGAAAAGAACAGCCAGTTTCTTCCCTCTCAACATTAGGTGTTGATCAGTCATGGCAACTCTTGTGGGAGGAAAAATATATGGAGTAAAGTGAAAAAAATGTGTCTGTTTATTGAGGTGATCAATTGGGCAAGAACAAGCCATAGCCAACCTTTTCTCTCTCTATCCTTTCTTTTTGAAACACTCCAGACTGCTACATCCTCTTAGTCACATTAACTATCATAATATTTGGTGTAGTTCATCTTCACACTAGTTAATGTGCAAAGATAAGAGAGAGTACAAAGTATAGAAAGACTTCCATTGGAAACTTTTGTGGGACAGAAAAATTTCTCCTAAATGGATTTTCTAAAAGAAGAGAGTTGACATCTCTGTGTACCACTTCCCCACCCACATGTTGATTTCCAGCCTGAAGTGTAGAAAGACTAATAATTCTGAGAAAAAATGCAGGGTATGTTTAAGGAGGTATAACAGAGTGCTTTGCTTGGGCTTTAAAATATAAGCTTATTAATATATCCATACATATTTAATGCACTTATCTGAGCATTCACATAGTGTGCTTGAAGGAGGCTTTATGTTGTATTCAAAAAACTGAAAAGTCCCTGTGTGCTTGGATCTCTGGATGTAGTGTACCCTAATTTATGACAACACAAAAGAAAACTTCAGATGTACAACAATCTGCTTGTTTGCCTCTCTAGGCATATGTGAGGACAGGTATCTAGGTCTTCTCTGAATGAATTTGTTAATTAAAAAATAATTTTAATGTTTTTTTTTAATGTTTATTTATTTTTGAGAGAGAGACAGTGAGAGCCAGAGGGAGAGAGAGGAAGACACAGAATCCAAAAACAGGCTCCAGGCTCTGAGCTGTCAGCACACAGCCCGATGTGGGGCTTGAACTCACGAACTGTGAGATCATGACTTGAACCGAAGTCAGACGCTTAACCAACTGAGCCACCCAGGCACCCCTGTTTATTTATTTTTTGAGATAGGGAGATTGAGAGCATGATCAGGGAGGGGGATAGAGAAAGGGAGACAGAGGATCTGAAGCAGGCTCTGAGCTGACGCAGAGAGCCCAATGTGGGGCTTGAACTCACGAACCATGAGATCATGACCAGAGCTGAAGTTGGACGCTCAACTGACTGAGCCACCCAAGTGCTCCTGAATTTGTTAATTTAAAAAGTGTTGGGGAACAACAAAGAAATGTGAATAGCTTTGTATTTCTCTGAAAGTGGGGATGTAAGTAATCAGGATCTTGAAGCCCTCAGATAAAGCAGTAACTATACTGAAATCCTCTTTCAATTAGTTGCTTTATCTCTGGGTACCTGGAGTCCTGTCTCAGAATCATGGAAGAGCAAAGCAGTATTAAAGATCTACCAAAGGCAGAAACACTTTTATTTCACTATGGGCAGAGGTGGCAGGGACAGTTCTCTTATCTTAACCCTGATATCTAGATATCTTGTGGACATCTTGATAAATATCAGACATGGCTTTGCATTTATGAAAGTGTTGGGAAGGACCAAAGATCTGTCAGTGAGAATAGGGATGTGGAGTTACACAGACTGTGCAGCTACTTGTATTATTGTTTTAATAGGCGTCATCCAATGCCAGTCTTGGGGCTGGGTCATGGTAATTTCTAGCTAGGCTCTATTTCTATACTGAGGAGAATTTAGTCCTATGAAAGTGATAATAATAATATATTTATGAATCTAATATTCCACAATTTGATAAGATTGGTCAAAAATAAGTGTCAACGACATGTACAGATGCAATAAGAGCAGAGAGAAATAGTCTGCAAATTTCTGTCCCAGGTAATTCAACAAAAAGTCAGAGAGGAGATTACTATTGAACTAGGCAGTGTAAGATGAGCAGTAGTTTGCAAAGGGAAATGAATAAAAGGGAGGGGGAGGAAACTTGCAATTAGAAAAGTATGTAAACAAAAGCACAATTTTACAAAGAAGCATGGCATCTTGGGGAATAGTTAGAAGGTTGGTGTTACCCAATGGAGGGTATAGAAAGAGTCCCTGTGATAAGGTTGGAAAGAATGGTTTATTTTGTTATCTAAAATGCAGATCTGATTGCGGATGCTTAGAAACTTTACTGGAGCTCATTACCTATGAAATGATTACCAAATTCTATTAGAATGATTAGTTTCTTAAATTCTTGCTCTGTGTAAGACAGTGTTCTAATTTGTCAATTTATTAACTTAATCCTCCCAGCAATTTTTTGTTTAACCCACTTTTCCAGAAGAGAATACTGGGGGAAAAGATATAATCAGTATGTATATGACAACCTAAATCTTATTATGGACATAAAAGCATTTAATAAAAGGACATAAGAAGAGTCTATGATGAGAGTGAAAATAATCAGATGGAAGGGGGGAAAATGATAACATCACTGGTGATACTTGACAAATTTCAAGGTTTATTGATCTTTATGTCCTCTGAGCCAAATATTGTAATGATTGAAGGTATTATATAAATGATCATTTTCTAAGGCCCAGGTCAAACTGAGAAAAATTCCCAGTAACACTGAAAATATTTCTAATCAAATGTATCATCAGTCTATTGTGCTCTACATTCTTCGCCAAATGCTGGATATTGTAAGTCCTATTCCAGTTTAATAAGCCATTTGGCCAGTGTTTATAAATTATAATGTAGGGGCGACGGCGTGGCTTAGTTGGAGCTCATGAGCTTAAGCCCTGCTTCAGGCTCTGTGCTGACAGCTCAGAGCCTGGAGCCTGCTTCGGATTCTGTATGTCCCTCTTTCTCTGCCCCTCCCCTGCTCGCATTCTGTCTCTCTATTTCAAAAACAAACATTAAATTAAAAAAATTAAATTATAATGTAATAAACAGGGTTTGGTATTTCTAATTTCACTATTGTATTTAATAGGTCTCTTTCTAACTAATGAACAGTATAAATACTATGTTAGAGGGATCAATACAAATTTCTAGGATCATAAAAAGAATCCTGCTATTGGAATCTCCTTGCATCAAAATTATATTTCTATAGTTGTTTCTATGTAGATGTATGTGTATAGATAAATGCTTGATAATAACAAGAGAAACACATGATAATGATTATTTAAAATGTTACAGATTATCAAGTTTAAATGAAAGGGCTAATTTTTTAATCATTTGTTTAAGGTCATCTTAAGAGTCTTTCTCGGGGCACCTGGGTGGCTTAGTTAGTTCAGTGAGTGACTCTTGATTTTGATCAGGACATGATCTCACCATTCGTGAGTTCAAGCTCCACATCAGGCTGTGCACTAACAGCATGGAGACTGTTTGGGATTCTCTCTCTCCCTCTTTCTGCTCCCCCCTCCCTGTTCGCTCTTTCTCTCTCAAATAAATAAATATAGCATTTATTTAAAATATATTTTTGAAATAAAATCATCTTGAGAAATCTGACCTAAAGATTGTGAAAAAATATTAGTAGGTTATAGTTAACTAAGACTGACAACTGTGACAAGAAATACTGACTGTAGCATAATGAAAATATCATGAACTTGGCAGTCATGCAGAGTTTTGTGTTAGAGTTCTGGTCTCTTGCCACTCTTTCTGTGCTGCCATTGCATTATCTGTGACACTCTGGGCTTCTATTTCCTAATTGGTAAAATTGGCAGAACGCTATTTCGTTTGCATTGGTTTTCTAGTTAAAATGAACAGATAGAAGGATTCTAGGACAACCGGAATTCCTTTTTCATGTTAGGATCAACTAAGTATTACTTTTCTTCCTTACTTCACGTAAAAAATGAGTTGCACTGAAATCACACTAATAGTGTAAAAATCAAAAGAGATACCAAGTGCATGTATCTCTGTAGTGAATAGTGTGTTCAAATACAAGTAATAAAAGCTCAGAACCAGACACAGAATGTACAGAACAGAGAGAACTTAGTGGAGGCATGAGTATGAAATGACTTTGTGAAGACTATGCAGAAGAAAGGTGAGTTTGTAGTGCTCCATTCGAAAGGCCAGTGATGCCTCGCAGCTCCCAGGGCTTGGTTCTGTGACAGTACTAGAAAAACATGTAATGGACTGTATGAGAAATGAGTAACTATACTTGAGAAAGTCAGACATCGGCTAGAAGATTATGTACATTTCAGGATGACAGTAAGAAGGACATTGCGCTAGAGGAATTCTAAGATCCATTTTGCCTATAATACCAGACATTTTAGCATAAGCTAATCTGGCCTTATGAGTGAATCAAATTGTGAATTCAAGGAGGGGCATTGAGTTTTATTGTACATGGATGTTACAAAGTTGGGTTTTTCTGTTTTGTTTTGAACAAATTTGTGAAATTCACGACTTGATTGAGAAAAAGTGCTTTGTGTCGGGTTGCATATTTTTGCCTAGTGTTACTAAGGGTTTTTTTTTTTTTTCACTCTAAATTACAACCTGAATGTTTTCTAATATGATGTTTTGGGGATCTTCCAGATTTGTTTTTCATTTGTTGCCAGATTTCATTGTGATGATCTTGCCAGAAAACTTTTGCCCTAAAAAGGAAGATTGCTTCCACAAATGACAGAGAGCAGCAGCACTATGGGACCAGCCAATAAATCTCAAACATCTCCAGACACCTTCTTGCTGATGGGCATCCCAGGACTAGAGCACCTGCATGTCTGGATTGGGATTCCCTTCTGCTCCATGTATGTGGTGGCTGTGGTGGGGAATGTGACCATCCTGGCCGTGGTGAGGGCAGAGCGAAGTCTCCATGAGCCGATGTTCCTCTTTCTGTGCATGCTCTCCATCACTGACCTGGTCCTCTCCACATCTACGCTGC